>JADRCC010158204.1:0-12300 GCA_019843855.1 Hylomyscus alleni
AAAAAAAAAAAAATAGTCCAATAATCTGCTCTTAGATGAGCTAATGCATTGGCCTGAGGTTAATATTCAGATTTGGCTCAGGGATATAATTGATCAATCACTATGTTCCTTTTATTCTTAACATTTATAAAAGTTATAAAGTTCATTTTAATTTTCCCTAAAAAAACTCTTAAAACCTTTTATGTTTTTTGTCAGTCCTCCAAGGATAACACTATATTCAAATAAGAACTTTTTACATCAACAAATCCTTTTATCATGTATCCCTCTATACACTTCAGAAGTGTATAGAGCTTTAATGAAGTCAATAAATGGACTCTTAATATTGGCTCAGGTCAAATGATGATAGCATAGGAATACTTTTCCCTCCCCACCCCCAAGAGCATCCTGGTTGATGATCCAAGGAGAATGATGCTTTTTGTTTCTGTATGTGTTTTGGCAAAATCATTTTCTTTTTTTTGGCGGGGGGGAGGGTTTCGAGATAGGGTTTCTCTGTATAGCCCTGGCTGTCCTACAACTCACTCTGTAGACCAGGCTGGCCTAAATCCACCTGCCTCCGCCTCCCAAGTGCTGGGATTAAAGGTGTACGCCACCACTGCCTGGGGAAAATCATTTTCTTAATGGCCAAAAATTTAATCTGGCTTGCATTAGGCCTTTGATTTAAGACCGCCTTCTAAGGTTTGTATATTAAACATCACCGGATATAAAATTTAAGATTTCACTGTCATGAAAGGGTTGAATAAATGATCAAGACTGAAGCCTGGAGACAAAGGAGGGAAAGGCTTAAGCCTGGAGAGAGTACTTCTAAGAGTGTGCTCAAACTGTGCAAACTCATGAGCCACGCACTAAGTAGGTACTGAATGGCAGCGTGTTAGACTCTTGGAGGATCAAAGGACAATGATTCTCTGTATACTGAAGTGGGGATTAAGAGAAACAATAAAAATTTTAGTAAGAATGCTAAAAATAAACTGAAGCGTTTCTTTTACTAAGAGGTAGGAGAGAATCAGATCTTTTGAAAATGAGAGTAGGTTCCCCACTGATGCAGAAAAAGTAATTGTTCCCTAACTAATGTTGTAGAGGAAGTGTGTTTGGTCAGCTTTACATTACCATAAAAAGGTATTATAAGCAATCAATTTGAAAAGAGGAAAACTTTATTTTAATTCATAACCTTTTAAATTATAATCATGGTTGATTGCTCCCCACCCCACACTGACTTAGGGCCTCTAGTGTCAGTTCACAATGGGATCCACGGTGGTAAAAGAGCTTATTTCGTTGATACATCTGGAAAAGGCAATGCCCTATTATTCCCTTCAAGATCACACCACCAATGACAAGAGTTTCTACCACAACCCAGTAGTGCCATGTTGCACACAAAGCCTTTAATACTTGGGTCTTTGGGAATCCATTTCAGATTCTCACGGCAGCAAATCTTTGCACCGGCATGCTGATAACAATGAAGGACAATATTTTCTCTTGACTGCTAAACAGGTGAACTCTATTGGGGTAGAGAATTTGACCTAATCCAGGGCTTAACCTTACTTTTACATCCCCTTTGCACTTGTAAGGTTGGTGAAGTTCTCTTTTTTAATTGGTTATTTTATTTATTTACATTTCAACTGTTATCCTCCTCTCCCTCACCCTGTCTAACCACTGTGAGTCTGTCTTTTTCTCTCTTCATATCAGCTGACTTGCACACATGATTGCACTTTGAAATACTCACTCTTCTATTGCCTTCAGGACATATTTTTCTGACAATTTGTAGAATATTCTTTTATATGTTTGTAAGTCAACTTCTTTTTATCAAGGCACAAGTTCCAAACATAGTCTTTTTTCCCCCTTGGGGCTTTTTAATTAACTTTGATTGGGTCACATTTAAGCCTGACATTGATAAAGAAGGAGTAGAATGATCTTTGAAGGACCTACCTAATAAGTGTTTTGTGACAGTACTTAGGAAGGTTTTCTTTTGCTTATCAGTCAACCATCCAATCAAACAATAATCACATAAACCATTTCCCAAACCAGTTTCACCAATTCTTCCCTGTGAGAATTAAGATATATTCAGTTTTCACTGGAAGTAAAATTCAAATTAGAAATTTCATGCAGAATAAAGAGAATTATTTTTGTTCAATATTTGGAGGAGGTTTTCCATCCCATAATGAGAATTGTGGTAGCAATGCTGCAATATGATGTATTAGTGCTTGTTAGACTTAGTGGGAGGACGTGACACATATCAAGTATATTTTAAGCTTTATTCTTCAGAGATGTGAAAGTGAGTGATTTCAGATCACATAAAACCATCTGGGGCTAGCAGGATCTGCAGATTCAATTTAGTTTCATATATTTACATTGTTGTACTCTGATTTCCAAACCTTGGTGTCCAACGTTGTAGGCATAACTTATTTTAACAATCACGTCCTTTGATGTGCTAACCAACAGTGTTTTCATTATCACTTATAATACAATACTCCACAGTCCTGGATAAGAAAAGATTTAAACTGCATTCAGAAAATCACTTCCAGGATTTAAAAATGCCACCAGTGTTCATTCTGAAACCAAGCAAGGAAATATGGATCTCTGCACTTACCAAAAGTTCAGACAGTGATGCTGAGTGGGAGGGGATAGAAATGGGAAGAACAGCACACACACACACACACACCACACACCAGCTTGAGTCCTCATACGTATGCACCCCCACCAAGGAAAACACTGGTCTTGGATGCCTGTACAGCATGTTAAGCTTGGAGTATATCTTTAGTTTTGCGAGAAAATAAATAAATCCCTGAAAATTAGTGCACATAATGAAAGCACTGACAGACCATAACCTGTCTCCATTCATCAGCATTAAGCCCCACAAGCAGCTTCGCTGAAGGGACCTGCTCATCAATACAGTGCATCCTGTAAGAGACATTATTCACAATGGCTTAGGCCAAGTAGGGGACCTTATATAATAACTGAACTGCAGGCTCTTTTCTCTGTGAAGCATCACTCTATATGAAATGACTGCAAATTACGGGTGAAATTATTTGACTTCTTCTCTTGTCTTATTATTCTCCAATGAGTAAAGACTATAACTCTTAGGAAGGGAACTGTCTACAACCGTGACAGCCTGGATAGTTACTAACAAATTTATCACCTGATGGGGAGCAGGATGTTCCTGATCAATATTGAATGAAGGGGGGTGGGTGGAGCAAGCTGACGTGATCACTGGGAGTCCAGATGTGAAGCCAGTCAGTCTAAAAATGGCAGCTAAAACTCCATATTAGATAACAGAAAAATCAGAGGTTTTGATTGTGTTTAATGACAGTTTCAAATGTTGTCAGAAGATATCTCTGCATATCATTTAAAAATTATAGCTGTTGAGGCTACCTACATTTTAAAAGATATTTCCATGTGAAGAGATGAAAGTTCTTTTTCAGAATATGAGCTTTGAAAAATAGTCATAAAATCCTCCCCATCTGTAGCTCCATTAACTAGAAAACTGAAATATTGTATTTTTTTCTTTCTTCAATATGCTCTTTTTGTGTGTGAGAGAGTTAAATGGTTAAAACAACTTCTAGGTGATACTCTAAATTTAATATAGTGCCAGCTTAATCTCCAGGAGTAAGAGCTGAATTGTGCAAGCAACATTGACCAGTTGATTGTAAAGATTTTTTTTTAAGTCAAAGAGAGATAATTTAGTTTGCCTTTGTTCACGTACATCCAAAGTCTCTTAAAATTGCTATCACATAAAAGTGCATACACCTTAGGCATTTTTTCTTTAACTGATCTAGCTGTTGCCCTCTTAATTACCTACTGGGATAAGAAAGGGCCAAACAAGGTTCTGCACATCTCCACATTTGCACAATGAGCCCATTAGTTTCTCTTGTTAGGTAGCTACTAATGAAGCTTCCAGAACTTGGAGGATTTTTAGGTACCCGTGTGTCACCACTGGTTAGAAGGAGACAGACTTTAATGAACAGCTGGGATGATTTCTTTGTGTAGTAAACAACACAATCAGAATGTCTCCAATAGGAGACACCTAATAAACCCATTTCAGTACTGTGTGGCTAGTGAATGGGGTGAGGTAACTAATTAGATATTCTGCTTAAGAAAAGTTTTAGCAAGTTTGAACCACTTCAGAGTTATCACAAGAACAATACATTGGTAAATTACTTAACTAAGTGTTTGAGAAACACAGACCAGTCCATTTTGGAGCATTTTGCTTTATCTTCAGCTTGTAAAGCTCTAGCCTTGGCATTGTTACAAGGCAATGTAAAGGATAGCTCCCCTCTCTCCATCAACCAGCATTTTGGTAAAATCTTATTGAAGAGTCTGCTTTGCCATGCGTTCACCATTTACTTTATACCTTTTATCTGTTAGGCATTGTGCTATGTACTGGAAGTATATACAGTAAAAATAGACATGACATTGCCCATGAGGAGCTCAGAAATGAATAGGGGTTATGGAGGGAAAAACAAGCAAATACAGTACTATACTATATTATACCATACTATACTATAATATGATATAACTTGGATATCACAGAAGTGAAGACCTTATTATGCTCATAAGTGATATCCTATTAATGTAGGTATAACCTGGAATCTGAATATCTATCTATCCATCTGAATATCTATCTATCTATCTATCTATCTATCTATCTATCTATCTATCTATCTATCTATCTATCCATCCATCCATCCATCCATCCATCCATCCATCCATCCATCTATCTATCTATCTATCTATCTATCTCTTTATGAATTTAGGATAAAACCCAGTAAATATCTCTGAAAACACATGCACTACACAATGATCATTTCCATTTGTGAGAGTATTATGTTTTTCTAGGTGCAGTGCTGGACTTTTTATAAATATATTCTCATTTAATAGTAATAATAATCCCGTGTAGCAAGTATTAATATCATTTTTAGGTGAAGAAATTAAGCTACTTCTCTTTCCTGAAGCTTTCTCTGCCAACTCTAATTCACTCCAAGCTCTCTCTCTCCTAAACTGCAGAAGCTATCATCTTATTTATGTGTTTTTAATGTGAATTCTCCAAACACGATCTGCTTATGGAATAAGCTTCTTGAGGATAAAAATGTAATTTTTTAGGTTTATTTTTATAGTTGAACAAATCCAGGATACCTGAGCATAAGTGTTCAAGAAATTCTGCAGATTTATAGACTAAATTTCCATTTGTTCATATCGGTGGACTTCTAAACTTGAATAAAAAAGCAGGCCAGGAGGGCAAAAACTACACACAAGTGTTGGAAGGCTGCAATGATAATCTCTTTTTCCAAAGAGCATTGAGAGGAAGATAGTCTTATCAATTAGTGATGAATTGAATATGGAAAAACGAGGTTTGACAATCAAGAACAGGGAGATGAAAGATCATAGATCAGATTAGCCGAAAATGAATTTGATCTATGGAGATTGCAGTCCTGAATAGCTCGGTGCTCGTCCACAACAAACCCACTGCATTCTGTCTACATTGTTTTGGGTTCAGGTCCTGTAATCTTGTTCTAACTCACTGTGTCAGGAGATACAAAGAAACACAGATGGCTCAAGATTTCTCACTCATTTGCTTCATTGCACGTGAAAGAGCAGAGAGAACATTGGCTCCAAGGTGAGGTTAGGGATGGGCTTTTCAGAGTGTGTCTAACACATACTTCTCATAGGAGTTTGTGTAAAGCTTTTTACCATTTGCTGTCTTGGTTTCCTTGCCTGTACATTCTCTCCTACACTAAGGAAAATGTTCTGAAGATCACAAGAGCCATGGAAATGGAAGGGTTATAAAGAGGATAAAATAGAATGGGACCGCTAAGTGGCATCATAATTATAGAATCATTGCTATTATTCTTTGTGAAAATGACTTTTCCAAACTTAGAATAATAGACAATGGTTTCCATATAGGTAATAATTCAACACTTTAGGTCCTTATATCCTTATATAGTGGACTGACAAATAGTAGAAGATGTAAGTCTCAAAAGTCTTATGTAACCTTTGTCAGCACAGTGCCCTATGTTAGACTCATCACAGAGGCAAGGTAGGGGTTGAAAACAGTTTTGTTAACTTGGGAGAAATTCTGCACTAATGAACTATAGAGGTAAAAGCCTTCATAATTTTATAAGCTGGTGAAAATTTTCATATAGATAATCAAATAAGTATAGCTCCATGCTGTGCAGTTGGTTAAGGAAGACTCTGGGGCAAGGGTGGTGCTGGTATATCAATATTTTGTTATGAAAAATGATACCAGTATTGATGTAATTATTTTCCATTGCTGTATAGAAGTTGCTGTGTGTGTTGTGTATACCTGCAAGAGAGATTTGGGTAAGTAAATGATTCTAGCTCAAGTTGGGTAAGTAGATGGTAATTCTAGTTCAAATTGTGTATTTCTTGCCTTATTTTTCTGATAGAATTCTTGCCCAAAGGTGTGACTGGAGTGTGATTTAAGGAGGACTTAGTCTATACAGGCTAAGATACAGGGCATGACTCAGGTATAGTTTAAGGAAATTCTTCTGCAATCCTAAGAAAAGAAGCACCTCCCAAGGTCCTTATATAAACAATTAGTGTTGGGAAGGAAAGTTCATTTACTGCCAATGGACCAGCAAAAAGCTAATTGTAATTGTTTCACTCTAGGGAAAATGAGTCTCAAGGTATGTGAATGACCAAGATGGTCTAATAAAAAAGCAAACTAAGAATACCTTGGCCCAAATGATCAGGATATGAAGTAGTAAGCAGTGCTTATTCCTCAGAAAAGTAGGCTAGCTATAAAGAACAAAGATTTTTTTTAAGGATAATTATTTGCATGTTAGTGCTCACTTAAAAATAACATAGAAAGCCCATTTAAGACTTCTCCACTATCCATACAAATGGATCTCATGCCAGAAGAGAAGTTTCTTATGTTAGGAGCAGCAGACAGACATTTGTAAATGGTAAGACAAAATAATGAGCACCATGTGCATACAACTTTTCAGCCCTTTAAATGAGTCATTAAGGAAGATCAATTTGGGCTCAATCAATAATGTGCAACTACAACAAAAACATGTACATGTTAGCTCTCTCTCTTTCTTACACACATATGTCAACACACATGACAGCTGACGGCCGGCAAGATGGCTTCTTTGCTTAAGATGCTTGCTGCCAGCTATGACAGCCTGACCTGGAACCATGGTGGAAAGAGAAACCTGACTCACATAAGTTGCCCATGTTCTCTGAGATCTCCTTATGTTCTGCGGCATGCTTGTGTGCCAACACACATGTGCCCGCACGCGCACACACGCAAAATGTAAAGAATTTAAACAAACAAAAATATGACAGCTGAATTAAAGTAAGATATTCAAGATACTCAGTCAGTTTCCTGGAGCAACAACTCTCAGCACACCTCCCTGCCCCCTCGGCAAGTTGATCTAGAAGTTTGCTAATCTGTGGGCCTGAGAAGGTTATGCAGAAAGGCATGAAAAAGCTAGATGCTTATCATTACCCATGACTCATCTTGATTAGGCACCTCCATGCCACTTCTATACCTTTCCTTCTTTATACTGAGCTACACAGATATGTCTATGAGCGATAGGAGGCGGGAGGAAATTCAGACCGGGAGGCTGTAGCTTGAACCTGTGGATTTAAACTCCCACTACTCAGCCTTTCATCTTTGTCTAATGGTGGGAATAATGGCTGAGCTGTCCATGTCAGCAGATTACTAGAAAGGCCAAATGAAACAACAGCTGCCCTGTCTGCAAGATCTTTCCCGAAAGGTGAACACTGATGATGTTAATACTTATTTATGAGTTTGATTAACAGTTAGTTTTCTGGCATCATGCTGTGGTTTGTCTAGTACATGATTACCTACTTCAACATAGCTTGACTTAGATGGCAGAAGCCTCATGTGTAATTCTGTCAGCATCTGCTCCATGCTGACAGTGATGATCAGTCTGCATAGCATCTTGTATTTTTTTTTCCTAGTCAAAGCAGTTTGTGTGCTACACAGACTACATCACTTTTTGATCCCCATCATTTTGCCTGCACCATTTTCAAAGAGCTATGGAATGCAGTGCCAAGTGGGTAAGGGTGAGGTATAACATGACATGAAGTTGCTAATGTAAAGCCTACATTCTTACTAAGAGTATGATAGGTTTCTGGCTGGATCTAAGAACACATTTTACATTGAGCCTAGTAGCACATGTCCATAATTACCAGCATTTGGATGTGGAGACAAGGGTGTACAAGGCCAGCATCACTTACATAGCAGAATGGAGGCTAGCCTAGGTTGCCCAAAACTCCAAATAAACAAAGAAACAATACATTTTACATGTTTAGTTATTAGGACGATTTCATCTCCTTACTACAAGAACTAAGCGATCCACGTCTCATCACTCATTTTAATTCTCTATTACTCTACTTATCCCTTTGCTTCACTCTTTGAATTTCTTTTCCTTCTAGAGTAGGCTTAACCTATTTTGAATAAAGGTCAGAATCTAGTTCTCCGTTTTATTTTATCCTTGTATCTACCTCCCTTTTTAGGTCACTCTGGAATTTCCCCCTCTTCTGATTTTCCCTAACCCCTTTCTCTCAATCCCAAGATAGTAATTATTCCTTGAACCCTTGCAATGTTTAATGTTGATATCATATAATCTAATGAGTCATCTCTTGTCTTTCCAAACAGATTATATTCTACTTAAGGGCAGGGCCATATTTCTTTTCTTTCTTGATGAGTTTTGAATTTGCTGTTTGAAAAGGTCAATCAAAGAGTGGGAATCAGATAACATTTTTCTTTTCCTTGTAAGATGTACAGGGATGATGATGCGGATTTGACAAAGTAGCTAAGATCAGTGGGAGCCTTATGAATTGCATTGTGGAGCTATTGGTGCCAGTGTCTCACTGACATAAGTTAAATATATTGAAAGTATTAATTAAGATGATGGCATCTCTGGATATCTGTCTGATAACCAGGAAGCTTTTTTTATAAATAGCATTAGCACAGTTCCTGCATAAAAGAGGACTTTATATGTATATAGAATAAATGACTCAGGTCTTTATTAGAAATAGAATGCTATAAGCAATTGGAAAATAATAAGACTGAGCCTTATAAGTAACAAAAGCAAACAGAAGCATAATGAGATACTGACAGATGTGATATTTTGAAGCTGCAGTGGTTCCATAATTCGATTGTCCAAATATCTCTAATTTTTTTAGGAACAAGAGAAGATCAGAGTATATATAGTCAGCTCACAAGCTGGTAGTTTGGGCCATCTGTGATATCTGTATAGTATCTTATAAATACTTAAACTGATTATTTGAATAAAATCTCAATGTCAAAATTGGACCAGCTATACTGCCCAGCATTAAAAAGAAAGAGGGTTTTACATGTTAACCTGTGGTTTCACAAACATTTTCTTGCTTTATGAGCTTTAGCTTTTATATCATTGAACATAGCCCCTGTTCAGCTCATTCTCCCCAGACATGCCCCCCGCCCCCATTTTTACTACTTTGGAAAAGGTGAGAAGGCACCTTTTAAGACTAAGTCCTAAGGTAGTTCTGAGTTTACTTTGTTCAAGATGATGGAGAAATGAGCATAGAACGCAGTGGTAATAAAAGTGTTGGCAAAATCCATTCTGATAGATTTTTGTGAGGGACAACGCAGACGCGTCAATCTGTTAGTATGGTTTTAATTTTCTTGGGTTAGAGATGCCTTCCAAAATGAGAAATGGTTCCTGGCCACTCAGGGAAATTACTGTTATAATCAGCTTCTTTTCCTGAGTAAATACTGGTAAAATTGGGCCACCTACCTACCTTCCTTCCCCCCAAATCCATTACACACTTTAACAAGATTTTGCAAAACCAAATGAAATAGCTAGTAAATGAAACTGGAAGAAAAATAGAGCAAATAACATTGGAGCTTCCTCGCTAGGCTTTGATATTTGAGGCTTGAAGATAACCTCACATTTGAGTGGTTAATCCTGTGATTCCTCAGGGAGAAACTTTAAATGGGCCAGAACTCACTACCAAGGAAACAGTGACTTTGGGTAATGATAAAGTTGACTCATTACATTGATACTTTTTTCAGGAAGTTCGCAGTCAGCCATTTAGGGAACTCTGAGTATGGGCATGTACTAAAAATGCTGGTAAGCCTGCAACTAAGAGGAGAGGCTTAAATCTACTAAGTTCATGAAATAAGAGATGAATAGTAGTAACCAGATAGTGCTCAAAAGACCCTGTTTTCAGGCCAATTGTCCTATGTGTTCTCATATACAGTTACCTGTGCTTCATATGTTGTGAAATATTTTGAGAGAAAGCCCTGTTTAAAATAAAACAAATTGTTTTTTGAAATGGAATTGTTAGGTGTAAATTTTCAAGTTCTTTCCTAAGCCCCCTTTCTGATTCTAAATGTTTCAAAACTACACAACATTTTAAATGGTAGACAACTCGGAACACAATACTATTAACATTAAAATTTCACATATAATATATTAACACATAAATACATAACACATAAACACATAATGCATAAATATAAAAGTAACTTGTTCCTGCATTTCAAAGCAGAAACCATGGATCTAGCCAAATCACCAGTGCTTCAGTTTCACTCTCCTTACTTCCTTAGAGGTACCACTACTGAAGTTAGTGTGTATCATTCTTAGACACTTTAAATGCATTGATGCATGTCCATATATCGCCAACTGGCATCTAGTACTAGTTTTGTGCACTCCCAATTTATGTAGGTGGAGGAAGAGGGGAACCATTTTGATCAAAATGCTTTATATGCATGTATGAAATCCTCATGCAATGAAAAGAATGTTTTATGCCATTGGCCTCCAGAGGAGGTTTGAGTTTGGCATGTTTGAGACCTTAGGTTTGATGTGTGACACCACAAAATATACATATAAAATACATACGTGCCAGGTGCACACAATGTGACTGTATTTAGTGCTTGAGAAATGCAAGTGTAAAAGAGTTAAAGTGGTAAATATGTTTTATACCACAATAGCATACATTGGGTAGGGAATAATAATTCTTTTGTGTAAGGAAAAATGGTACAGGTATGCATGGACTCACAAAAACTTGCTAAATGGGCTTACCATTAGAGGGCTGTGTGTATGGGAAAGAAGCCTGAATGTCTCTCTTCATATCTTTCTCTACAATTCCAATTTTAAAGCAGTAGAGATTATTACATTACTATTTTTCAAGACCATTAAGGTTATCTATATGGGTGATGAAATTATAGATTACTGAAAAGTTTTTTTTTTTTATAAAACTCTAAAATATATGAAATTAAAATGCTTTTACTATCAGGCTGTTAGGACTGAACTGCCTTTTATTTACGTTTCTTTCTTGACTTCTGATATGACACCTTCATCAGGTGTCTTTTCAAATGCTCAGATGAGAATAACACATTGTCAACTTTTTATAGTGTGATATTCCTTTTTGAAGAGCTGTCATCCATGAAAACAAAGATCTGTGTCTCTAGCGATCAGGCTATAGGATAGCATATTGCTTGTGTGTGTGTGTGTGTGTGTGTGTGTGTGTGTGTGTGTGCTTGTGTGTATGTGTTAAAATACTGTAGGTATGTATATATGTGAACACTCAATAGCTGTATTTTGTTTCATAACTAAGCACTTAATTAATATATAATATTTTGTGTTTCGTTGACATAAAAAAGTAGAAAAAGTCGTTTTTTTTTTTTTTGGTGTTGTATACAAAAGGAAAATGTGCTATATCTCCATCCCTACTCAGAAACTCAAAGACCATAAAATCAAAATGAATTACAATTCTTTGTAGAGCAATGATCACAGATATTTAGACATGGTGCCTTTCAAACTTTTTCCGCTACATAATGTGCACACTGCTGTCTGTACCTTTGTAGATTTAGCATGCTGCTTTGTGTTCTCATCTTCTCACTGGACATAAGTTCGTATTTTCATTATGCCTCAGATGTGATAAGGCATGGGGGGAGCTGTGGGAATAATCAATCTTTGGATGCATACAGTAAAGGGGACAGTCACTTTCCATAGAAACATTTAAATGATAAATAGTATAAGTGATGGGTCTGGCTTTTTTTTCTATCACCATTTGCTAGAAATTCTAAAAGATATCAGCAAGAAGAATCTCAGCTCCTAGTGCCATCTTTCTACAGTATACTATTATATTCTTATCTGATCCTGATTGGGGTGAAGGAAGAGGAAAAGTTAGATTTATATCCGGGGGAGACAAGCTGAAGGCTGCAGGGAGGCATTGAGAGAAAAACAGAAGAGACATTTAAAACATCCCTCATGCTACGAGTTTGTGGCTCGCATTCCAACAAAAACCTGCTTTGCTTTGACTTAA
>JADRCC010158216.1:0-19072 GCA_019843855.1 Hylomyscus alleni
AAAAAAAAAAAGCTTTCATTTTGCTACACCTGCCTGATACATACACTAGTGTATTTTAAACTTGCCTTGACTTTCTTTGTTCTGTAAAACTTCAACAAACTGCTTCAAGATATATTTTCCCTTGGAAAATGGACCTTACGGTGCCCTAAATCCACGTTTCTAGGCCACGGTCACTCTGAATGGGCTCCAGACAAGCTCTTTACTGTATTTATATGCAGCCGTGGGCCTCTCTGTGTCCTGGCTGAGCAGAAGCTTGTGTCTTCCTACATGACATCATACAACAGGTCTCACACACATCAGGCAAGTGCTCTTAACAGTAAATCAGATTTCCAACCCTCCTTTTTCTTCTTGTAAAAATTTACTACATTTTAATCATGTGCATGTATGTGTGGAGTACGGGTACCGTAAATGAGGGTGTCTGTGGAGTAAAAAGGGGTGGATGCTGGGAACAATCTGGTCCTCTCCTAAGAGCTGTATATACACAGAACTATTGCACCATTTTTCCAGCTCCTTTTAGTGGTTTTTGTTTGTTTGTTTTTTAACACAGGATCTTAAGGCAGATGCTGGTGGCACACCTGGGAGGCAGAAACAGGTGAATCTGAGTTCAAGGACAGCCTGGTCTACAGAGCAAGTTCCAGGACAGCCAAGGCTATACAGAGAAACCCTGTCTCAAAAAAAAAAAAAAAAAAAAAAAAAAAAAAAAAAAAAAAACCAAACAAACAAAAGCGGTCTCAGTAGGCAGTCCTGGCCTTCTGGAATTCACAGTGATCTTATCTAGCTTGTATACCAAGTGCTGGCGATAAAGGCATGTGGCCCACAATTCCCCACCTCCCACCCCCACGCCTCCCAGACTCGTTTACTTTTATGAGTGTTATTTGTAAGTATGTATGTCTGTGCATCAAGACCATCCCTGGTGCCACTGGGAGCCTGAAGAGAGTGTTAAGAGCCCCTAAAACTCCGAACTGTAGTAAGCTGCCATGTAGGTGCTGGGAACCAAATCTGGGTCCTATGCAGGAGTAGCAAGTACTCTTAACCACTGAGCCATATCTCCACCCGCTCCTTTTACTTTTGGAGAGTTTCCTGAAGTTGCTCACGTAGAGGTGAACACATGATGTAGCCCAGACAGGCCAGCGTCTTGACATCGAGGTCCTTCTCCTCAGCCTCCCTACCAGCCAGGCCCAGACGCAATTAACACTTCCAATGATGAGGAAATGTTAGCGTTTTAAACGGCCAAGAATGGCGTGTGCGTTCTTTCAACACATGAAACACATTCACAGATAAGAGCTGAAAAACACACGCGCCAGTAAGAAAACTCTTCACGCTTCTAGTCGCGAGCCCGTTTTTCTTTCCGTTCGAGTCTGGTAATTTCCCAACTCCCTCCCACTCCATCAGGGCCCAGAGCTCCAGCCTGTGCAGTCCCCGCCAGTACCCACGCGCTCAAACTCCTAGCCCTTGCGGCGGGTTCGGCCCCGACCCAGGACAGCGGGTTCCTTACTGACGGCGTCCACTGAAAGGCGGCGCGGGTCGGATGCCTTACCCCACTTGCTCCTCTGCCGCTCAGGGCCAGGCTGCGCGCAGATCTTCTTGGCTAAGTCCTGCAGATAGGCATCCTTGGCCAGGAGAGAAGCCATGTCCGCCACCAAGGCCGGCGCCAGAATCGGAGGCTCCTGCGATCTAGCCCTGCCGGAAGCACCGAGTACGCAGGTACCACCAGTAGAGCGGCCGCCGGAAGTACTTCATGCGCAGGCGCAGCCTGGCTAACGCTATTAGCCCCGGAACACCGGAAGCCACCCCCCATATCTGCGTAATCTAAACTGCAGGTTAGCAAGCCAGCCAGCCCGCCCCGGAAGTCACGGTGTAAAAACGCACGCAGCGGCTTCCCTTTCGGAGCTCAATTAGCCATGCCTGAGGGGCCGGCTAGTCCTCAATCTAGATGCCTTCCTCTGGAAAATGGAGCCTGTAACTTAAGAGGGCTGGGCTTCCGCCTAGCTCGAGGCCCTCAGCGCCTGGCAGACCTAGGGTACCATAGCTCTTTCCCTACAATTGGACTGAAGGAATGATGCCCAGCACTCTACGGCCAGTCTCGCCACACGGAGCAAAACACAATCATGTATAAAAAGACACGGGCGAGATCTGGAGACATGAGTATGGCGCGGGTTCTAGATTACATGCGGTAGCAATGAATCTCAATGGTGATGGTATCGGGCCCTTACGAACGAGAAACTACTTGTAGATGGCATTGAAGCTACTTAGGAGAAAATGAAGGGAAAGGCAAGCACCAAGAAGAGCCTGTGCGGTAGTTTTTTTGGGTGCGTCCCAGCAACTCACAAGTTAATGCTCACGAAAAAGGGAATACACAAGTTACACTACTCGTGACTCTGAGTTTCTAGAAAACTGAATCCCCAGCAGTATCTCCAGGGAGCTGTGGCCTTGGCCACACAAGCAGGAGAAAGACAATGGTGCCCTGTAAATTAGAAGTTTCGCTTTTAAATGTGAAGGACAGAACTGACTAAACAATAAAACACTGTCTTTCATTAAAGGTTTTGGAATCTCTTCTGAACTGTTGCTTTTAGTGTTTTCCCCAACTCTTCCCATCCTGTGGCTAAGCTTTCTCCATGGCTCTTCCAAGCTCTTTCAACAGTTAACACTGCTTTGACCTCACTGGTGGAAAACTCCCTCACTGGGGCAGTGGCTTGCCCCTAGCTACACAAAAGTGCTATGCTCTCTTTGGTTACTGTAGGTGCTGCTGAGCCGCCTGGTGACCAGCCCATGTTCCTTATAGACCCAGGACTACTACTACCGTGGATGATGCATGCTGATGGTAGTTAGGAGTTACAGGCTGAAAGCACACATCTGCCCCAGAACCATGGTTTCTGCATGTCAGCTGTGAGCCTGGTACTGAGAGGCAATGGGATCCGAGTTCCCAGTTGTTTCTGGGAATGTCACTTCCGAGCAAGACTCCTCACCCCTTCCAAGCCCATGGCCAGTCAGTCCCTCTAAGATACAGGCATGATAGCTCTAGGTTAGGATGGCAAAAATAGGTGGTGTCAAAGGTACAGGCACTGCAGCCATACAGCTTGCAGTACTAGCGGATGCTTCATTCATTCATTTTATGTCAAGGACTTACTAAGTGCTAGGAGCCCAAAGCTATACAAGGAGGAGAGGCTGTTACTCAAGGAACCCAAGGAATCTTGGACTGATGAGGAAAGAAAGACAACCACACAGAAAGCTGATGTTTTATTCAACGGTCTCATCACAAAAGTAGCAGAAGGAAATGGTGGGAGATTCCAGGAAGAAACCCTGGCTAGCTGCCTCTCATACAATCCTGCTTGGACTGTCCACTGTGGCACAGACATTTATGTTCCAGACACCAGGCAGTGGACAGGGCTCTATATAGAATCTGAACTTAAGGATGGGTGACTGGACTAGACTAAGGTCCACTGAATACCTCACAATTCTAAACAAGCTGAGGCTGTCTTCCTACAGCCACCCTCCCTATTCAAGGTCTTCAATGGGACAAACTTCCCCCGGCAGTCAGGAAGGTAGCCACCTGCCTGTAAAAAACTGAACAGCATTCCCCAACTATCACAGGGCCCTGGCCCGACCAGGTTCCTGAGACTATAGTGACTCCTGATCCCAAAGTCCCCAAGGGAGCTAAGACTGAAAAAAGATAGGCTGTAGTGGGTATCCACAGCACTTCCTTTCTGATAAACTAGGGCCCTAGGAAGGCCTACCCTGCCATGGTACCCCAAGAGGCTCAGGTGTGTTCTGTAGGGCCAGGACCACCACCATGGGAGTGGACAGGGGCTGCAGATTGCATGGGACCAGCACCGGTCTCCGGGGACGCCAGCAGAGGGGCTGAGAGGCCATCAGCAGAATCTGTGTCGAGGTCCAGCCTCCAGTAAGCTTCACACAGAGGCAGGTCATTAGCTTCGCAGAGACTTGAGCTTTGCCACCACAAGAAACCCCCAGGAGTGACAGGAGCAGGCAGAGGAAAGCCAGGGAAGGGAAAGCAAGACAGATGCAGAGTTAGGAAATGAACATCACCTGACTGCCTCCCCTTCTTCTCCTCTGTGCTGGCCACTCTGCTAAGCAGCTCTGGCCACTCTTATAACCAAAGAAAGGTGATATCAACATGGCATGTGACTTAGGCAAGATCTCTCCATCAGCCACATGTCCTTCTTGACACATGGGCCTCTCCTTGTTCCTATCCATCTCCTCCTGCTACCCATCCCTTACCGGTAGTGATAAGACTTTACAAAGAGCTCCTGGTGGCAGACCTGTTTCCATCTGTACAGGGTCCTGGTCTAACTGGGTAACAGTCAGTAACACAGGTCTGAGCATTTCTCTATATACCACTATTCTAGCTCTATAGTTCCAAGCCCCAAGCTTTATGCATTCCATCTCGTTACATTACACAGGGAAAGCCAGAGATAGGAAGAGGCAAGCACTGTGCCTCAATGGTCATGGCAGGGATTACTTGGAGCACATCTTTTTCCACAGCTGTCTAATATGCACAAGGCCCTGGTTTTCTCCCATTCCTGCCCCAGCAGTCTCTCTCAGAACTACCCAAGACAAAAGTAGCAGCATCCCCAGGAGAGTGGAGGAAGGCAAAGCCAGAAAGAGCAAGCAGTTAGTATACAAGCAAGAGTAGCCGTGCACAGGGGAAGCTGGGCAGCTGGTGGTGTTGTGGGTGATAAGGGCAAACAAAACCTACTGTCTCACCTACAGAAGACTCTGCCATTTAAGGAAATTCACAGGCAGAGGGACAGCTGCTTTACCATGAGGAATATGAGAGAGGTGATTGCCCAAAGAGGACACAGGTCATCCCAGAAACGTATGCATTGGACACCCGGAGCTCTGGGTTCCTATCTGAGCAATTTATCCCCTCAACCCCCGTAGCAGGACTGAATCATTGTCCCAATACTGATCCATCCAAGTATACTTGAAGCAGTAGCTGTCTACAGGTAGTGACAGGAAGAAGTGAAGGAACTCACTCTGGGTACTGTGGATACCCCAGTTAGGCCTTATATCCCTGGGTGGGTATAAGTCTCTGCCATTTTGGAGTATAGATGTTCCCACTTTCCTGCTAAGCTGATGAACATTGGGACCAAAGGTAACCCCAGAACTCTCTGGAGAACTTCAGACCTACTGAAGCTAGGCAGTGACACCAAGTCTTAAGATGGGAACAAGCTGTAGATCACACACCACTGCAGCACTGGACATCTTAGCTCTGACTGTCGCGTCTGTGCAGCAGCAGCAGCAGCAAACCTACCACCAGGGGAAGACAGCCTTTCCTAGGCAGGGCGCTGCGGAACAGAGCTTCAACCACAAGCTAATGGGGTGGGGCAAGGCCTCCATTCTACAGCCTGGTTCCTACACATTTTACACTAGACTCTTCATTTCTCAAAGCCTTTCTGGATCAGAAAGTTTCGGGTTTCAACATTCTAAGTAGCCCTATAGAGAGCTAGGTGACAGACCCTACCTGCTGCTACCCTCTTGAGA
The DNA here is from genome assembly GCA_019843855.1 of Hylomyscus alleni. Classification (NCBI taxonomy): domain Eukaryota; kingdom Metazoa; phylum Chordata; class Mammalia; order Rodentia; family Muridae; genus Hylomyscus; species Hylomyscus alleni. Next base: position 5,506 of record JADRCC010158216.1, read on the forward strand.
CTAGCATAGGTCTGACACCAGGAGGCTCCAGCTCCATGAATAAGGCGAGCTGCCAAAAATCAGGACATCCAAGTATCCCGGGCTTGAGTTCCTTACTCCTCCTCCCCACAGTTCCCCACCTCTACACTGTGAGTTTGATGACATTCACATGGAACTGAATCTCTGAGCAAGCAGTAGGCAGGGGTAGCCTAGAAAGTGGACATTGTTATAGACCTGGAAGACCATGAGGGGCCAATCCAGCCTTGACTGAAACGTCTAGACAGAGATTTAAGCAGTAAGTCAGAGACTGTGCTGCCCTGGAGGGCTTCCTTGCTCCCTGGGCGAATACCCTTTTCTGGGCACAGTCCTGTGTTTTCATCCCTGTTCATCGAGGGGAAGGCCTGGGCCCCACGCTGGTGGCTGGCTGTGACCGTCTGTCCGTCAAGCGATCTAGTCAGAGGCTCTGCTGCCAAGGAGAACTTGGAAAAACACAAGGCCACTGCAGGCCCTAGCTGGTCTGGGCAGGCAGCAGGTACCACCTGCATGGGAGTCCGGCCCTATTTGTACCTGGACGAGTAGTACTCCTCCTCCAGCTCATACAGGTCAATGGAGACCTCATCCCGCAGGGTGATGAGCTTGCGATCACACTCTTCCTGCAGGGCTCGAAGCTGCTGGTTACGCTGGTCAATGGCTTCATTCACAGATGGGAAGTCATTGAGGATCAGAAACTGCTTGAGATCAGATACCAGCTTCATCAGGGACTCACCAGCTCGGACCTGCACCATCATAATCAGGGTGAAATGTGAAAGGAGGCAGAGACAGTGGCCCTGCTCTGTGTAATTGCTGCTGGGCCAGCAGTGCGACCTGCAAGTCTGGTTTATGTTCTGCAAAGAAAAATACTGCCCTGTACAGAGCCATCTGCGAGGCCAGAGGCACAGCTAGGGAGGCAAGATCAGCACCCTCCATGACCAAGTGGGCTAAGTTTGCTCACTTCAAGGAGTTCTTCCCCAGCCACACCACTCACACCACATACACATCCTGCGCATTCCACTCAGAGCCAACAGAAAGCCCAGACTTTCCTCCTGACTCATTCTTTCCCACATATGACACATCTGTAAGTTGGGCAGTCACAGGCAGCTGTGCCCCACACAACTGCTCATACCCACTGCACAGACACTGGCCTACTGGGCTTTCCCTGCAAGATCAAGAGGGGCTCACATTTCACACATGACTCATTCAGCCATTTGCCTTTCCATTCACAACCAGCCTTGGGAAACCTTCATGTCAGCAGGAATAGCTGCCTTCCTTCTACCACCAACACAGAATGGACAAGGCCATCTGTCTATTTAGCCCTCCTCCCAGTGCCCACGAGGGGCAATCCCCTAAAACATGCTCTGCCCATCCCACTCTTCCTTTGTTTTCCTCTGCTACTCTGGACTCCACCTACAACCCCTCCATGGGTGTCTTCTGTCCCAAGCACTCACGATGTTGGCTGCTCGAACGTGCATCTCGTAATTGTCCTGTTCGCCCTGAGTAGCTCGCGACACCTGTGTCTCATCCTCAATCTGAGAGCAAACAAGAAAGCCTAGAATCAACACAGGTAGCAGCCACCTGGCTTAGTCTGGCTCCCAGGAACCCAAGAGCTAATAGCCAACACCCCCGCCACCCTTCATGCCATTACCACAGCCTGTCAGGCCTTCCTGCAGACCCAGAACTCTACTTCCTATCTAATGGCTCCAACGCCTTCTTGTTCTCTGGGTGACAATAGATGACTGCATGTCAAAAGAACACTGCCTGGTCTTGTGGCAGTTTACAAGAAATAAAACATTCAATAAAGGGCTAGAGAGATCCAGTTCGATTCTCAGCAACCACAAGGTGGCTCACAACCAACTGCAATAGGATCTGATGCCCTCCCTCATCTGCCTGATGTTCTCTTCTGTCTTGCAGGTATACGTGCAAATACAATGCTCATATACATAAGTAAGTAAATCTTTAAAAAATGTATATGAGTACACTGTTGCTATCTTCAGACACACCAAAAGAGGACATCAGATCTCATTACAGATGATTGTGAGCCACCATGTGGTTGCTGGGGATTGAATTCAGGATCTCTGGAGAGCAGTCAGTGCTCTTAACTGCTGAGCCACTTCTCCAGCCCCTAAATAAATAAATCCTAAAAGAAAAAGAAAGAAAAGATGGTCAATAAAGGATTAAAAAGACAAACTTTTTGGGTTTTTTTTTGTTGTTTTTTTGGTTTTTTTTGAGACAGAGTTTCTCTGTGTAGCCTTGGCTGTCCTGGAACTCACTCTGTAGACCAGGCTGGCCTCGAACTAAGAAATCCGCCTGCCTCTGCCTCCCAAGTGCTGGGATTAAAGGCATGCACCACCACTGCCGCCTGGCAAACTTTTTGATCTTTAAGGCAGGATCTCATTTAGTTGAGGATGAACTATGTAGCTGAGAATGGCTTTTGATCCTGTGCCTCCACTTTCTTGGCATTAAAGGGCCGTGCAAACATCCAGTTTGTTCAGAGCTAGGGAACACAGGGTTTTGTGATTGCTAGGTAAGCAAGCACTTTACCATGTCAACAACATCCCCAGGCAGAAGGTGGCTTTTTCAAGTGATCCCTCCTGGGCATGCATCTTGTGGAGCAGCAGACTGAGCAAGGTTTCCTCACAAGGCCTGAAGTGCTGTTCTTAGTTTAACAGGTGGACCAGCTAGAGCCCGGCACAGGCCTCAGTGGGCTTGAGGCTTCTCAGAAATTATTTAAATAGAACAGCACTTCTCAACCTTGTGGGTTGCCTTTCACAGGGGCTGCCTAAGACCATCAGAAAACAGATATTTACATTACGATTCATAAGACTAGCAACTGTTATGAAATAGAATCAAAAATAATTTTATGGCAGGAGGTCACCACAACATGAGGAACTGTATTAAAGGGTTAAACTCACAGTCATCACAAGAATCTATGGCATGGGTAAAACTCAGCCCAGGTGGCTAGTGCCCAATAACTAACTAATGTAGAGCCCTGGCAAACGGGCCAGAGTTCTCTTCTCTGCTCTACCCGCCCTTGTCACTATTTGGCTCTTCTATTTACCTGCAGTCCCATTACTTAGAATGTCTCATCGCTCCCACCTGCACTGGTCAAGTGAGTCACATTCCCTCTGCTATCCCCACCCCTGTACGAGAGTCTAGACCCATGTATGTACCCAGGCCCCAGGAAAACCAGTTCCTGCCTTCTCCCACGGCTTCCGACCTTGGCGGTCTTGATGATCTCGGTGAAGTTGTCCATGATGGACTTGATGTCGTCTTTGAGCCGCTTGTTGTATGACTGCAGCAACGTCTCCTTGCTCTGGGGCAGGGCTCTCTGCTGGGCCATGGCGGGCCCTGGGTGAGAGTCACAGTTCGGTCCGACCTGAACCGAGCACGCAAGGCTGGGGACGGGGGTTTCCGCTACCACAGCTCCGTCCACGAACACACGCCCGGCAGCAGGCCCTTACCGCGGAGGAACACGCACACTCCTTCACGCGGCTTTCGCTCTCGGCAGGCGCCTCCCGCCGCCTCTCGGGGCCTGTCGGAACAGCGCCCGATCCAGCCCGCCTGCACGAACGCGCAGCCGCGGCCTGACACGCCCCCGCTCAGGCTCCGCCCCCTCCGGCAGAGTCCGAAATGGGTCCTTGTCACTTTAAATCCGAAATCCCGCGCAGGCGCCTGCTCTCGCGAGATCCGCGACCGCTTACTTATCACCCACAATTCCTTCTTCTTTCTCTCTCCACCAGCCGAGCAAGATGGTGAGTGTTCGTGGGCCCTCGCGCTATCCGCCTCCATCCGCCACCCGCCGCCTCATAGCGGCGTTCTCGGTCGCCCCTGTCACTTCGGGGTCCCTCGCGGAAAAGGAGCGGCAGCGAGCGGCGCACAGGGAATGACTCCGCTGCCCGATGGGACGGCGGAAGGTGCAGCCTCACCGGGTTTCTTTCTCCTGTACAGCCCAAAGGAAAGAAGGCGAAGGGGAAGAAGGTGGCCCCGGCCCCCGCCGTCGTCAAGAAACAGGAGGCCAAGAAGGTGGTCAATCCTTTGTTTGAGAAGAGGCCCAAGAACTTCGGCATTGGTAAGAAGGCGTCAGCGTGACTTGCCGGGGACAAGGCGCCGGTTTCAGGGACGTTGAGCCCAGCCTTTAGGGGTCTTGGCCTTCGTCTTGGAAACCGGACTCCTTTGCTAAGCAGACGCAGGCGGTGTGCCTTGGAGGGCCACCCTGGCGCTACGACGGTCGCTGCGCATGCTTCGGCTGTTGTGTTAGAAGGGGAAATGGTGCTCGTGTGCAGATGATGTGAAAGAATATTTGCTATCGGAAAAATGGTGATGACACTTGAACCACCAAGATCGCTGATGCACCGACACCCTCCTGAGTGCCCCGGGTGCGGGCCAGCACGGTGGAGATGCCTCGATTGCAGTGTCCCTCTTTACTTCCAGGGCAGGACATCCAGCCCAAAAGAGATCTAACACGCTTCGTCAAATGGCCTCGCTACATCAGGCTGCAGCGGCAAAGAGCCATTCTCTATAAGCGTCTCAAAGTACCTCCTGCCATTAACCAGTTCACCCAGGCCCTGGACAGGCAAACAGGTGAGGTTCTGGGGTACAGAGCCAGCTTGGAGTTTCCAGAGCTTGAAATTGGTCCTGAGTTTGCCCTTACTGCAGTACATGGCCACATTAAAACTGCTATATAGAAATATAGGTGGCAGGGAAAGGTAGAAGGGGGTCCCCAGTCAATAGGGGAGTTTTGTTGGGGAATCAAGGTCTTTGGTTGTGGAGCTCAGTGTGTAGACCCAGGTGGGCTTTGAGATTGCTGCCTCAGTCTCCTGGGTGCTGGGATTAATGGCAGGTACCACAGCTGTACAGTTAGTTAGGAGGCCATACGCATAACTTTTCAATGCCAGGTTAAGTAAGTTAGAATTGGGCCTGCGCATGAGATTGCCTGCCAAGTAGCCCCAGCACAGGAAGCTGGCTAACCTGTGCTACATAGCAGACGTTAAAAGAATTCAAGCTTAGAGTGTGATTGGATTATTTTCCAGCAACTCAGCTGCTTAAGCTTGCCAACAAGTACAGGCCAGAGACGAAGCAAGATAAGAAGCAAAGGCTACTGGCCCGTGCTGAGAAGAAAGCTGCTGGCAAAGGGGACGTCCCAACTAAGAGACTCCCCGTCCTCCGAGCAGGTCAGTGCTTCCCCGTACCCCAGGAAAGGGGAAAGATGGTAAGGCAGGCTGTGCAATGATGTGTGAATTTCTTCACCTGAAATTATTGTGAAGAGTAAATCGAGCTTTTTAACCCTGAGTCGCAGCCTAGTGGAGCTGCTTTTTTGTGACTGTAGCGGCTTGAGCACTCAGGCAAAGTGGTTGTGTTGTGTGTTCCAGGAGTCAATACAGTTACCACCTTGGTGGAGAACAAGAAGGCTCAGCTGGTGGTGATTGCCCATGATGTAGACCCCATTGAGGTAGGTGTGGGAAGGTCTGTGTTGCTTCTGGAAGGATGGGATCACTTTTGCTGGATTTGAAGAACTGGGATCAGATTTGTGTGGCTCTTGCAGTGATGTGACTCTTTGACTGAAGTGACCTTGAAGTGTAATTACTGAGCTTTTTAACCCTGAGCAGTTGCCACCCTATCTGTGCAGCTAGCTATTGCTTCTGCCAAAACAACCTACAGCTCACGTTTGCTTCTAGCTGGTGGTTTTCCTGCCTGCCCTGTGTCGAAAGATGGGGGTGCCCTACTGCATCATCAAGGGAAAGGCTAGGCTGGGGCGCCTGGTCCACAGAAAGACTTGCACCACTGTTGCCTTCACACAGGTTAACTCGTGAGTATTCAGGCTTGTCTCTAACCTTCCCTTGTGCGCCCACGACTTACCCTCCCAGCTTTGGGACCATTTGCCAATGATGGTTAAGAATTTCTTCACCTGAATCAACTATGTGGTCATACTGTTGTCTGAGGCAAAAAAAAAAAAAAAAAAAGTAGGGGAGGGGCTCACTCCTGCTTCCCAAACAGTAAGAAGACCTTTCTCATTACCTTCCCAGGGAAGACAAGGGTGCTCTGGCTAAGCTGGTGGAAGCTATTAGGACCAATTATAATGACAGATACGACGAGGTGAGCCACTCTCTACAGGCCATGGGCCTGATTTTGATTGATGCCTTCGGGCACCCACTTGAAACCACTGTATATAAAATACTAATTGATCTGCATTAGAGGGCAAGGTATCAGGCTAATGTCTACTGCTTCTGTCATTTCAGATCCGTCGCCACTGGGGAGGCAATGTCCTGGGTCCCAAGTCTGTGGCTCGAATTGCCAAGCTGGAAAAGGCAAAGGCTAAAGAACTGGCCACTAAGTTGGGTTAAATGTACACTAAATTTTCTGTACATAAATATAATTACAAAATTATCTTTCATGCCTTTATTTGGGTTGGTGCAAGTGTGTGCTCAGATTACTGCTGTCCCCTATAAAATGTTTTGAGACCAAGCCGGGGTTTTTTACATATCAAAATCTTTATTTTATGGTTGCGATTCATTAACTTCACACACCTGGTGTCCGGCGTACAAATTTTTGGAACCACAAATATGATGTGGCCGCACACAGTCCATACCTGTGGTTGAAAGAAATTAGTCAGCCCATACAGTATGTGTGTGGAGGGGGCAACAAGAGGCAGCAGGACTAACCAGGTAATGATGTACTGCATGTGCTCATTCCGCAGGGTTACTCTGGTCTGACCTCCGATGGGTCCTCCAGGAGTTGTGCTTTCTGTGGAGACAACTCCTATCAGACCCCCTCCTAGGCCTGCCAGGGAAGAAGGGGAGTTGGAACAGTGTTCACACTAATAGTGCATGCTCTCCTGAAGCAGGCTGACCACAACATACCGAAGTCTGCATCAATGAAAATGGGGTCTGCTCCTGTTATCTTGGCCATAGCTTCCAGGTCTCGATAATACCAGTGATTCCTTTCTGGGCTGTTCTCAGGAACAAAGGGCTTCCTGTTTTCTGTCAGCCTCACTATGCCAATTAGGTCTACTTCTCCCAGGACCTACAAAAGAAGGCAGGATTGCTTTTTACAGGAGTCCGGTAGGTATATACACATCTCCCAGGCTGAGCCATATGCCTTACCTGGCCTTTCTGCCTGGTCTCAGGATTCACTTTCTTCCTGGGAACAAACCCTCTGTTAACCAGGATGGTGACTCTGGAGCAATAATAAAGTCCCTTTGGGTGAGGAAGAGTTCCAATACGGATGTCACTTCAACTATCTACTAGGCATATTCTGTGGGTTCAGCTCTCACTGCTAAGGCTGCGATTCAAACACTAGCAATGAACTAAGAAAATTGCTTAATGGGCTGGAGAGATGGCTCAGCAGTTAAGAGCACTGACTGCTCTTCAATTCCCAGCAACCACATGGTGGCTCACAACCACCATCTGTAATGGGATCCGATGCCCTCTTGTGTATCTGAAGACCATATAAATAAAATCTTTTTAAGAAAAAGTTGCTTAATATTGGAGATCTAGGATCTCATGGAATTTAAGTACAGTTGAATAAGGAAGCTGACGGGCTCAGTCATGGATACTCACCCCAAGTCAGAGCAATGGAAAGGAGTAACTACATGGGCTCCACTTTCAGTTGAGGACATTCTGCCGGCATCACGGGCCTCTCGAACAGGGTCCACCATGGTCCGAGGCATTATATACAACTCTTTGGAGTGATCAAAGTGTCCCCTGACTTTTACTGGCCTGTACTCCAAATTTTTCAGTTCCATTGGGCTATAAGGAGAAGAGGAAGGGCTATGGGCTAGCCAGACTTGTCAAACGTTAAGCAGAAAGGGTAAGAGGCTCAGTGAGGGTCATCAGACAGGTTATGTTCTCCGTGGGGGTGATCAGCAACCTTTGATACTAATATCTGTGATAACCAGAGCCCAGCTTTCTCAAGGAAAGTGTGGGTTTGTGTATAGCTACTTTATATAATAAGATGTGAGCCCAAACTCCACTTGTACCTACCCCGAAGGACAAAACTGTAAAATTCAAGAAGGCAGTACAATAAAAACTTGTTCTAAAGCCTATCACCCACCAGTGCTACAATGAACTGTCACTGCTATGGAGGGTCCCTCGAGACCTGAAAAGGAGAATCAGGCACCGAAAATAAATCTTTTCTACTTATGTTCATTGCCCAACTTCATAAAGGCAGTCTTCAGGAAACAGTTCCCGCCAAAGGACAGCAATTTACACCAACAGAAGCAAGGGCCCTACTGCCGCTCCTTACGTGAGATAAAGTGGGCAGCCACACTCACTCTGTAGGTAGAGGGATGGGCTCAGCCATGACTCGCGACTCTAATTCTGCAATAAGTTTCAGCTTCCATTTACGACGCTGGACCTACAGAAACAACGTAAGCTAAGCAGGTAGTGGAATCCAGGGCTCAAGAGCCACCCAAACTCGACCCCAATCTTCACCTGCCAAGTCCCCAGGCCAAAAGCAGTAGCAGGGATTAAAAGCAGGAACCACTGGAGAAAAGAGTCGTCCTCTGCTTTAGCGGCGGCTGTTTCAGTAGTAGAACTGCAACACCTGCGTGGCCTACAGACCATCCCTGGAGGGAGTTTTACAACACTGGCATGGGGTCAGAAGCCCTAGAACAAACAGAACTGGGTGGCCGATTCCTCGAGAGGACCGGTTATATCTCAGAGAATGTATGGCAAAGGTGGCAATTAACAGCACCGGTGCCCAACCCTCTCCCAGCACAATACACCCAGTAAACCACTGCAGGGTGAAAAGAAAGGTGCATCAACCGCACCCAGGTCTGAGCCCTTCTCACCTGAGCGGACAGAAAACCCAAAGACGCTCCTCCTGCCGGCGCAGAACGGGGCCTGCGGGGACCAGACAGGCCGAGAAGCTAAATCCAGGGACCCCACGCATGCCAAGCGCAAGCACCTGGCACGGCACAACCCAGCCCCCCTCAACTCCAAGCCATGTCTTCTAAGGCAGGATCCTCCTGGCACTGCTCCACCGAGGACTAAGTTCTCTTGGGCATGGTCCCCCGTGGCCTCACTCCGGTCCAGGCCCTCCCGGTCCGTCTTATTGGGCAGGATCCTCTCTGAACCCCCGCTTACCGGCCCCGCGTAGGCCCATTGCGGCCACCGCGTCATCCGTCGCCGCAGCACAGCCAAAGCCACCACAGCAGCCATCTTTGAGCACTTCCGGGACCGAGAAATCTGCTTCCTTCCGGGACGGCGCTCTGCCTCACGTGGTGGCTGCGGCGTCAGATAGTCTTCTCCGATCATGGACGCACCACCTTCTGATGTGCTTGCGTTCCTGCGCCAGCACCCCAGCTTGAGACTGCTGCCCAACACCCACAAGGTCGGAAGAGAACCGTGACGGGGAAGAGTAGGGCCAGGAAGGAACGGGAACTGGGAGGAACGGAACCTCGAAGGACCGTGGCCGGAAAGGAGGGGACCAGGGAGGATTGTGCCTGGAAAGCAGTGGGACCTGGGAGTGGGACAGTGCAGGGAAGGGGCGGAGCTGGCAAGAACGATCTTCTGACCAGAGGTTCACCCACAGGTTCGCTGTTCCCTAACTGGCCATGAGCTGCCCTGCCGTCTGCCGGAGCTCCAGGTCTACACCCGCGGCAAGAAGTACCAGCGGCTGTCAAGTGCCTTCTCTAACTTCGATTACACAGCATTCGAGCCACACATTGTGCCCAGCACAAAGAATCGGTACATAGTTTGGCCGGCCAGCGCCTAGGTGCAGAGCTTGTGCTCCCTTCTCTGAGCATGTAGGAGCCTCCCACTGTGACACTTTTATCAGGAGACAGGGCTTGTGGCCCTTGTATATAGTTCCCTGAAGCCAGACTGGGCAGTACCACTGTTGGGGATCCTATCTATGACTGTGTGGTTGATATATACTCACATGGAACTCCCGAGCTGTCTGACCCCCAAGCATGCACCATGGAGCAGTGTGAACTTTAAGTTTCTTGGATAACAATCTGGGTCCTTGATCCCAGATACGGAGTGTAATTGTTTGAGAAGCTGTTTTGAAAGTAAGCCTGAGCCGGGCAGTGGTGGCATACGCCTTTAATCCCAGCAGTTGGGAAGCAGAGGAGGCAGTTAGATTTCTCAGTTCAAGGCCAGCCTGGTCTACACAGTGAGTTCCAAGACAGCCAGGGCTATACAGAGAAACCCTATCTCAAAAAGACAAAAAAAAAAAGAAAGAAAAAAAGAAGTAAGCCTGTGCAGCTTGGTTGGCCTAGAACTCACTTTGTAGACCAGGCTGACCTCAAAGCCTGCCTCCGCCTCTGCCTCTGCCTCCTGAGTGCTGGAATTAAAGGCTACCATGCCCCTTTTAAAATCTAGACACTGAGACTAAGTGCAGAACATCCTCAGCAGATAGATCTTCATTTGTTTGCATGCAACCATGGTGGAGCCCACGAGTCTGGGTCTTTGGTGTGTACTGCCCCTCCATACTCACCTGTTTGCCCTGTAGGCACCAACTGTTCTGCAAACTCACCCTGAGGCACATCAATAAGTCCCCAGAACACGTGCTGAGGCACACCCAGGGCCGGAGGTATCAGAGAGCACTTCATCAATGTAAGTCACCCCCAGAAGCTCGGGCCTTGGGATGCATGCCCCCTGCCCCCAAAGAGCCAGAAAGGTGCCTTGGCCATCACTGATCCTTTATTGATGCACTTGCTTGATCTTGCACAATGAGAAGGCCAGTGGCTCCTGACCTCCCCCACAGCAAAGCCAGAAGTAGGTGGGAAGGAGCATTGTGGATGCCTGATATTCCACAGCAGGGACAATCCAGGGTAGCTCCCAGGCTGAGGTTGTGGTACTCTAGTTACAGGACAGGTCCATAGCCATCTGACACTGCAGCTGAACCCTGAAGACTGTTCTCAGGGGCAGGATTGGTGCAAACAGTCCTGTAGGTTCCAGAAGATGAGGGGTCTTGCAGCTAAAGGGTTGGTGGCTGGAGCAGGAAAGGGGACTTGCAGACAGGTCTCCGGTATTTGGTGGGTATGGCCAGGGCTGGGAAGGCATCCCAAGCAGTTGAGAGTGAAGATTCCTGTGGTTATTTTAACTTCCATGTGGGTTAGGGAGGGAGGATGGTGCAGGCCAGGAGAGTTGAGAGATGGGGTCAGCTTGAGCATGAGGGAGATGAAGGCCACCTCGGAAGATGAGGGTAAGAAAGGGACTGAGATTAGGTAACTTGGATGGAGGACTTAGGCAGGGAGAATGGAGGGTGGGGGTTTGCAGAGGCTGGGAATGAGTGGGTGGCTGCAGGGACTGCACTGCCTGTCCTGCCCTAACAGGCAGATTTCAGTCAGAGGGTGGGAAGGTAAGGGATCTGTAGACTGTCTGCTGGGGCGGCATAGCCAGATCCTCCCACACAAGTAGGAGCTCCTAAAGTTGGCACGGGCTGCACTGACAGGTGGCAAGCTAAGGCTTGGATGTGCCTTTGTTAGCTTTCTCATCGGCTGGTCTTGACAGGGAGGTGCTGTACAGGAATTCCCATGAGAGAATTATAAAGGTGTGCCAAAGAGCTGAGACAGAGCCAAAACGCAGTGAGGCCATTTAGGGTGGTGGGCTGGTTACTGTGGCTCACTGGCCTGCTGAGAGCACTGGGAGGAGACCACAATGGTCCTAGGAGTAGATGTCAGAGTTGAAGTAGGAAAGACTGGAGATAGCAGAGCAGTTATTTCTATCAGATGCCAGGTCCCAGTCAGACTCCATGAGCAATGATGGTTAGAGCTGGAGATGGTGCTAGCCCAAGTAGTTCAGATGCCTCAGTACCTGAGGACAGCAGTGGTGACCCTTGTAAGTGACTCCCCTGAAGCCTCATTCCCACTCTAAATTCAGAAGAAGTGAAGCCAGGCAGTTTCCCCCGAGGTCCACAGCCTTTGGTAGGCTCTGGTAGGAGAAAGGAACAGAACCCTGGCACAATACAACCCATAGCTTAGCTGTGCACCAAGAGGGTACCAGTGTAATGAGCTTGCTAGTCTCCTAGATGAAGAGTGTCAGAAAAAAGGTGTGGAGTATGTCCCTGCCTGCCTTCTACACAAGAGGAAGAAGAGGGAGGACCAGATGAACGGTGATGACCTTCCAGGCCAGAGAACAGATTTCTGGGAGCCAGCTTCCAGTGACGAGGGAAGCACCTTGAGTGACGACAGCATGACAGACCTATACCCACGTAAGCAGGCACAGCCCGATCCCTGCCCCCCCAACCTACCTTCCCACCCCCATGTGTCTCCTGCTAGTTATCTTGTGATCCTGCTAGCCACTTTTCCCAGGAAAGGGATGCTTTTACCTACTGCAGCTCAGCCAAGTGTCTGTTCCTTCCAGCTGAGCTGTTCACAAAGAGAGAACTGGGCAAGCCTGAGAACAATGACACTCCTGAAGACTTTCTGACAGACCAACAGGATGAGAAGCCAAAGCATTCAGAAGAGAGCACTAGAGAGAGAGGAGAGGCCAAAGTGGGCCACAAGAGGGGACGTAAACTAAAGAAGGTGAGTGGTGGGCTGCAAAATGCTGAGGGTAGAGGCTACCAGGCCCAAGCTGAGGCTGGACTGCTAGTGTTCCCCGTGGTTTTAGCAAATTCTGCAAGTGCACTGTTAGGTAGCAGCCTATAAATATGAAGCCAAGGCCACTTCAGAAGGTCTGCAGGAGTAAGTCTAGACTGCTCAGATTGCTCTGAGCTGCCTCTCCCCCCACCCCCAACACAGGACTCAGAGACTTAGCTACCGGGCACCCACTCCCTCTCTATGGGGCAGGAGGGAGTATTCTCTGAGAGGAGCAGGGTAGACAAAGTCTGTAATCACCTATGCTGCCCTCTCCCGGGCCCCACACTGACCCAGCACTAGAAGTGTTGAGAAAGCAGACTGCTCTTCAGCCTTCCCTATGGACCTACAGAGGCCCTGGTCAGCACTCTCTGCTTTCACAGAAGCAGCTCGCCTCCTTGACCAAGAAGTTCAAGAGCCATCACCACAAGCCCAAGAACCTCAGTTCCTTTAAGCAGATGGGGAGATGAAGCCTGCAAAGAAAGCCTTTGGGTATCTTTGGGTATCCACCGATGGCCTGGCATTAGCTGCTGTCCAGAGTGGGCCTGGAGGTTCTGTTCAGAAGATGGCAGGCACTTGAAGATTCCTCTCCGTGCATGGCTTTCTCTCTAGTGTTCAGTGACCCTTGCTGTAGCTCACTATAGCATCCTGAAGCCTACTGAGCCTGACTCTGGCTGGTCACCACATAGGATCACACTATATACCACAAATGCCATTATTTATTTTGATGTTTCCAAAGATCAAAACATTTTCAAACACAACTAAGATATAAAATACAGCATAAAAATGAGGTTTATACCTATTCCCACATAAAGCTAAAGCATTTTCAGAAAACTTTTGCCAAACCAATATGTGTATCATTTTTTCTCCCATCCCAGGCATAGCCCACAGGAGGCTGGTCAAAGGGCTGGGTACCCTCGGGATGAGGGCTCCCATCCCAGGCATAGCCCACAGGAGGCTGGTAAATGGGCCGAGTACCCTCGGGATGAGGGCTCCCATCCCAGGCATAGCCCACAGGAGGCTGGTCAA
>JADRCC010158217.1:0-12881 GCA_019843855.1 Hylomyscus alleni
TGGCAGGTAGTTGACAAAATTTTGGTATACGTAGGGAATAACAGAATCCTAGATTTTGAGTTCTGATTGTTTCTCCAAATTCAAAGACCCAGCCACTCTGGGTTTTTCACTGAAGAAAGATTCTGAGCTGCTGCTTTAGCTTACTCTGACCAGGCTTCAGAACAGAATATGTTCTAAAAGAAGTGAATAGGTTTTACATTTTATATCTAATCACTCCAATTGTAACTGCCATCATCTGAGTGTGATAGGATCTAGGGCAGTGCTCTCATGATTTCCTTTCTCCTTTCAAGAAAGGTGTTTCAGTCAAAGACTCAACAGATAACATGTTGCTGCTCAGAGATTGAAGTAGTAGCACATTTTAAACTTTGGTGGGAAAGTTTAGTAATGTTAGTGATCTTTACTAATTAGCATCAGGTTATGTTAGACAGTGAGGATAAAACAATACAAGAGGTGATGATTTATGATCTGCCTCTATTAAATTTTAATAAGAAAAAAATTTAAAAAGGGAATCTTTTCATTCTTGAGGCTACTCTGTGAGTATTACTAAAAATATATTTGGTATATTCTTATTGAAAAATCTATGACATATTAAGCAAAAGTCTTCATCACTGCCTCTTACCAGTACTTCCCTTCACACATCCCTTCCATCAACCCCCTTGCTTTCTTCTCTGAGAGGGTGGAGGACCAGCTGGGTATTACCCAACACTGGCACATCAAGTTTCTGCAGGGCTAGGCACATCCTCTCCCACTGAGGCCAGACAAGGCAGCCCAGTTAGAGGAATGAAATAAATAGACAGGCAACAGCATTAGGATAGCCCCTGATTCACTTGAAGAACAAGCTGCATTTCTGCTACATATGTGCAGAGTACTTGGTCCAGCCTGTTTATGCTTTTTGGTTGGTTCTTCAGTCTCTGACAACCCCTAAGGGTCTAGGTTACTTGATTCTGTTGGTCTTCCTGTAGAGTTCCTATGCTGTTTGGGCCCCTCAGTTATTCCACCAACTCTTCCATAAGAGTCCTTAAGCTCTATCCAATGTTTGTGGTTTTCTACATCTGTTTAGGTCAGCTGCTAGGTGGAGCCTCTTAGAGGACAGGCATGCTAGACTCCTGTCTGCAAGTACATCATTAATAGTGTCAGAATATCATTAATAGTGTCACAGATTGGTGCTTGTCCATGAGATGGTTCTCAAATTGGGCCAGGTATTGGTGCACCATTCCCCCAGTCTCTGCTCCATTCCTGTCCCTACATTTCTTGTAAACAGTATACATTTTTAGTTGAAAGTTTTGTGGGTGGTTTGGTGTCTTTATTTCTCTACTGGCAGGAGGGTCCTGATTCGGTAGAGGAGGTGGTCACTTCAGGTTCTATATCTCCACTACTATGTGTCTCAGGTAAGATGTCTCCCATTGACTTTTACCCCATCCCAGGTCTCTGATATATCCTCAAGATATATACCCCAGCCCCCACCTCAAACCCCACCAGCTGCAGATTTCCATTATTTTGTTTGGTCTTCTGACCCTCTCTCCTGTCTTTCCCCACACCTGATCCTGAATCATCCCATTCCCTTCCCCATACCCTCTTAGAGCCTGAACCATTGATTTTCTGTTCAGGAAGTTGGCTCCTGTACCAATGAGTTCAAAGCTATTACCCACTTTCTATTCTTTTTTTTTTTATTGGTATGACTCTTTTATTTGCATATATGTACACATACCGTATGTGTGTGCCTGGCGCCTGGAGAGTCCAAAAAAGGCATCATATATTCATTTGAGTGCTAGGAACTGAACCCAGGTTCTTTTATTTTTATTGATTTAAGTTTTATTGCATTATGATGGGAAAAGATATATAATTTCAATTTATCTGAATTTACTAACATTTAAAAACGTATTTTAAATAAATAGAATTACATCACATTCTTCTTTCCCTTTTATACCCTAACTCCTCACAGAGACTCCCCTTCAATACCTGGAATATCTTTCTTTTTTTTTTTATTTTGTCATATTCTTTAAAACTTATAAATATTATAACAATAAAAATTAGTATTATAAAAATTGTTTGATATAAAACAATCAATTTAAAAGTCTTATATAGATGCTTGTTTACAGCAATACTGAAAATATATGTTTTTTTCAATATAAATTTTAAATAACTCCAAACATATTAACAGTATATTTTAAAATAACAAATTGCTACTAGTTTTTTTTAGATGAACATAAATAGATAAAGTCTTTTTGTTTGTTTGTTTGTTTTGGTTTTAGTAGAGCTTAAAATCTTGGCTCTTACTGTGGCACAAGCCCAAAATAAGAACAATTTTTAGACATTGGAGTTCATTGTAATAAGGCTATAAGTCAAAGATCCTCACATCACCAAAGGATTTTACCTCCATAGTAGCTAAGCTAAGAGTTGACAGTTCTGCTGCACCAAGGAATGAATTGTAGGCATGATTTTTGGATACAGACTTCCTGCTATGGTCAAAACTATTTGACTTGAGTGAGTGACTTTATTCTCAGGCCACAGAGAACAAGTTACATTCATTTATGAAATGGTGTGTCTATTAAGATAGTCTATCCATAAAGTCATTCACCAACTGTTTCAATGAACAATGGTTCTGCTTGGAGGGTGGCACAGACATTAGGTAAGGGTAAGAATCTGGTTCATTGGCTGTGATAATTTTGAAAAGCATTCATCTCAGAGAAAGAGCAACTTACAAAGTCCTCTTCTTCAAAACTGATACAATAGTTACAAACATCAAGCAAAGCATTCAGTCTCACTCTTTGTTGTTCTCTTACAAGCCACCTCTCAAGTTAATTGTCTGTTTCTTTTGTCTGTATAAATAATTTGGAAATATGTAAGCTGTTCTGAAAACCATAGTATAGTATAAAAACATGAAATAAACAATCCTACTAATAGAGAGGCTGAGATAGGAGAAGCATGATTTCAAGACCATTATGTGGTACACAGCAAGGCACTATCAGGTACAAACAAGCAGAAAGTGTATATGGATTGTACAATATTGGATTGATTTCTCCAATTACCAAATTAGAGAGACCACTGGATGGTAGACAACAAATTTCAATTCCTCATTCTTTTGAATTTCAATCGATTAGGATATGTTGGTAATATTAATTTTCATATTAAGAGATATTAAGAAAGAGTAAATGTTACTTCCTGTTATTTTGTTGTTAGAGGTAGAATTATGTTTGTGTGGGTTTGTTGAAAGATTAATTTCTTGCTTCTTCTAGGGTGTAATTTTGCTCCTTATGTTGGTGGTTTCCATCTATTATCCTTTGTAGAGCTGGATTTGTGGAAAGATATTGTGTAAATTTGGTTTTATCAAGAAATATCTTGTTTTCTCCATCTATAAGTGTTTTGCTGGGTATAGAAGCCTGGGCTGGCATTTGTGTTCTCTTACAGTCTGTATGACATCTGCCCAGGGTCTTCTAGCTTTCATAATCTCTGGTGAGAAGGCTGGTATAATTCTGATAGGTTTGAATTTCTATGTTACTTGACCTTTTTCCCTTGCTGTTTTTAAATTCTTTGTTTAGTGCTTCTGGTGTTTTGATTATTATGTGACGGGAGGAATTTTTTTCTGGTCCAGTCTATTTGGAGTTCTGTAGGCTTCTTATATGTTCATGGGCATCTCTTTCTTTAGGTTAGAGAAGTTTTCTTCTATAATTTTGTTGAAGATATTTACTGGCCCTTTAAGTTGGGAATTTTCACTTTCTTCTATACCTATTATCCTTAGGTTTGGTTTTCTCATTGTGTCCTGGATTTCCTGGATGTTTTGGGTTAGGATCTTTTTGATTTTTTTTTTTTTTCAATTTTCTTTGACTGTTGTGTCAATGTTTTCTATGGTATCTTCTGTCTCTGAGATTCTCTCTCTCTCTCTCTCTCTCTCTTTTGGCTTTTCAAGACAGGGTTTCTCTGTGTAGCCCTGGATGTCCTGGAACTCTAAAGAACAGGCTAGCCTTGAACTCAGAAATACGCCTGCCTCTGCCTCCCAAGTACTGAGATTAAAGGGGTGTGCCACTACTGCCCTGTGAGATTCTCTCTTCCATCTCTTGTATTATGTTGGTGGTGCTTGCATCTATGACTCCTGATCTCTTTCCTAGGTTTTCTAAATCCAAGGTTGTCTCCAATTGTGATTTCTTTACTGTTTCTATTTCCATTTTTAAATTCTGGATGGTTTTGTTCATTTCTTTCACTTGTTTGTATTTTCCTGTAGTTCTTTAAGGGATTTTTATGTTTCCTCCTTAAGGGCTTCTAGCTGTTTACCTGTGTTCTCCTGTATTTCTTTGAGGGAGCTATTTATGTCCTTCTTAAAGTCCTGTATCATCAACATGAGAAGTGATTTTGGATCTGAATCTTGCTTTTTTGGTGTGATGGTGTGTCTGGGACTTGTTATGGTGGGAGAATTGGGTTCTGATGATGCCAAGTAAACTTGGTTTCTGTTGCTTCTTTTCTTTCTTTTTTTTTTTTTTCATTTGTAAAGATGGTCTTTTATTATTTTGAATTTTTAGCTAAATTTAAAATTACAGTCTCCAAATTTATTTATTTATTTATTTATTTATTTATTTATATTTCCTTTATTTACATTTCAAATGATATCTCCTCTCCTGTCCCCCCCCCCGAAAAGAAAAAAAAACCCTGTTCCCACCCTTTCTCCCTGCTCACCAAACCACCCTCTGTATCCATCCCACTAAGTTGAGGGACATCTGGGTTGTTTCCAGTTTCTGGCTATTATAAATAAGGCTGCTATGAACATGGTGGAGCATGTATCCTTATTACATGTTGGAGCATCTTCTGGGTATATGCCCAGGAGTGATATAGCTGGGTCCTCAGGTAGTACTATGTCTAATTTCCTGAGGAAACATCAGACTGGTTTCCAGAGTGGTTGTATCCAGCTTACAATCCCACCAGCAATGAAGGAGTGTTCCTCTTTCTCCACAACCTCACCAGCATCTGCTGTCACCTGAGTTTTTTGATCTTAGCCATTCTGACTGGTGTGAGGTGGAATCTCAGGGTTGTTTTGATTTGCATTTCCCTGATGACAAAGGATGTTGAACATTGAAAGAAAGAAATTTTCAAGCACAACTGATTAGTTCACTATATTACTATATTACTCAAATATAAATTACTTCTCATTTCAAATACCTTTCTCCTATTTAAAAAAATTCAGATCTCTAGGATTTAAAAACTTTTACTTAAAGAAATGAAGGCATATGAGAATATGACTTGAAGAAACCATCTAAGAAATTGTCCAAGAAACACTAAGACAATTCTAGTCTGATATGAAATTCTGAATTGCGGAGAATAAAGGGAGAGCAGCGGATAATTATATTTGGTTCTCTGAGAAGACAAGGTAAGAACAATTTTGCAGTTATGCCTGGCACATTTTATCATCTCTGACTCATTAAACATATTATCCTGTCTACTAAAGATATATCTTTTAGCATTCTTCAGGCTCCAGGAAAGAATATAAGTGATAGAATTGTGGAGCACAAAGAGTCGTTTTTCCTTCAACATGTAGTTTGTTTCTATATCATAGATCCTCTTGACTGTGTATTTGTGTACTTGGTACATGTACTCAGGCTCTATATATTTCTTTAACTATGAAAAAAATTCCTTGACCATTTCCTCAGGCATAAGCATCAATGTATTAGTGTATAAGTTCACACTTGAAAGGCTATCTATAATGAAGAATTCTGGAAAACAGGTTCTGGGTTACTTGTATATAAAATCATAGCTTATATAATTATGCAATTTTTATAATTTTGTACACATGAGAAATGGTTCATATTGTAAATTAAGCATTTAGTTACTATACTTACTCATGGAGGCAGATCTTCTCTGTTATGGTATGGGGTAAATAGAAAATCTGCATTTTACAATCAGTTTAATTTAAGAAAGCATGTTAAAAGGGAAAGTAGACAGGGTTTCTTGAGTTAGTTGACTTTGCCAGTTAATAGCTATGTGGCTAGTGGATAGTTATGCAACCACAATTTGTTCTTCTCAATGTTAAAATTAATATTACATCATTTATATCACATGATCATTATTAGGATGAATCAAAATGCCCATAAGATGTCTGCTAAAATGTTTGACAGTTGCTAAATAAAAACATGTATACATCAGCAAACCCAGTCCTGTTTTTTATTAAGCAAAGGTTATTTACAGAAGACAGGAGTTTAAATTGAGTTATCCTGTATCGGGAAATTCTCCTCCCAGAGGCCATTGTTTGTCAAATAAAAAGTCCAGTGCTTCCACTTGAATTATTGGTCAAAAGAGTTCTAGAGATTCACAAAACAATACAAGCTATTACCATTTGTCTTGATTATACATTAGAATTTGAAAATTTTATTGCTGAAGACACCACACAATTTGGACACAGGATTTGGAGAAAACCAGCTACTATTGATCAGGAAGCTTCCTGTCTCCTGGTTATCTTTCTTATCAGAAAGTGCCATCCAGACTTCTGGATGTGAAAAGATATCAACAGTCTTACCTGTCTGTGAATCATATGAACTACAGTAATGACTGATATGGTAGGATATGCCAAGAAGTGCAATGGTGGCACAAATATTATAGAGGTAACTAAACAATTTCTCATTGGTTTTAAAGTCTGCTCCACGAGAAGAAACTCATTTCTTATAAGAAAAATCCAACCTTGAACCTCTGGTTCATGTAGGTTATAAGACCTAGAGGTTCAACCTAATAGTTTTATTTTTTTAAAATAATTTAATTTCTTTTACTTATTCACTCACTCATCCCCTCCCACAATTGTTCCCCCATCCCCCATCACCTTCTACTCTGATTTAGGTGCATCCCCACCGCTGCTGATATCTCTCTACCCTGCCACTTTAAGTCTCTGCAAGTCTAGGTGAGGCCAGACAAGGCAGGCCAGCTAGAACATATCCCAACCACAGGCAACAACTTTTGGAATAGCCCCTACTCCAGTTGTCTGGGACCCACATGAAGGCCCCAATCTGCCCATCAGCTATATATGTGTGGGGAGGCCTAGGTCTTTGTTCTTTGGTTGGTGGTTCAGACTCTGGGAGCCCTAAGGGTTTAGGTTTGTTTACTTTGTTGGTCTTCATGTGGAGTTCCTATTCCCTTAGGGGTGACAATCTTTCCTCCTTTTCTTCCATAAGAGTCTCCAAGCTCCATTCACTGTTTGGCTGTGGGGTCTATGTCTGTCTGATTGACATAGCAAGCTGCATTCTCAAAATGAATCTCTATTCCTGTAGATTAGTATAGCTCTCTCAGTCCTCATCCAAGAAATGTCTTTGTACAGGGAAGAACAGTTAATGTAGAAACCCAAAATATGTTAGTACACAGAGTATGTGTACATGGAGTCCTCAGAGACATGAATGGGACATCTATACCATATTCCCTCTTTACAAGATTCATGGAATATCACAGAGAGTGGAGAATGATTGTAAGAGTACGAGTCAGGAGGACTATGGATAAACAGTATCTTCTGAATAAAAAAGTACCATTGCACTCATGTACTCACAGAAGTTTCCTGCAGTGCTTTCCATCACAAGACATACCTAAGATCAAGGCAAATATCAAACATATTTTTCTGGAGTATCCAATGCCCTTCTTTGGACTCTGTGAGTACCAGACATACAAATGCTATACAGACAAACATGTGAGCAAACCACTCATACACACACAATAAAAAACAATGCACCTGATTGATATTATATAGTGAAGTTTATGCAGTCCCTAGCATGAGACAATGATGAGACTAGGAAAAGAAGTGTTTACCATTTATATTTATAGTTACTATATGTCATACAAAATCACAACGCACAATTTCAGGGTATTATGAGATTAGGGGAATAAGGAGAAAGAAAAAAACTAAGGCTAAAATCGTATGATGTATTTTCATGCCATAACCATGAAAAGTAAGTAAATAAGAATAAGCAACATAGGATTGGCTAATTTAAATAATTATTATTAATTAAGTAATTACTTAGTTACTGAAGAGTAATCTATTGCTTTATTGTGGCTCTGGGATGATTAAGGCAAAATAATACCACCTTTTGAAATATATAGTGCAGTTAGAGAAATTGATCTGAGTTGACCAATTTCTGATTAATTATATTCCCAGCTATGCCTTTTGGTAACTAGAATAATTAGTTTCAAGCATGGAAGTCCCCTCCATTCAACTAAAAGGGATTTTAAAGGCACCCAAATGCCTTAATATGCACACACACACACACACACACACACACACACACACACACACAAACGCACACAAACACCCTGCAACACATAGTAGGACTGTCCTTGAAAATTCTAGGCAATGTGTTTTCATCAGCCTGAAGAAACACAGAGGTATCACTATAGGACAGATATTGCTTTACTTTTTTAGAATGGGGTGATTTAAAATCATCA
Source organism: Hylomyscus alleni (assembly GCA_019843855.1). Lineage (NCBI taxonomy): Eukaryota > Metazoa > Chordata > Mammalia > Rodentia > Muridae > Hylomyscus > Hylomyscus alleni. The sequence continues at coordinate 8,401 of JADRCC010158217.1, forward strand.
TCTGTTGAAAGAATTTAAAGACATCAAATATCATTTTCTTTTCTAGTCCGTACAATCAAGGAAGCCTCTAGCTGACTATAGAGAAAATAGAAATTATGCTTAATTATATAAGAAAGAAGAATATAATTCATAGAGAAATGGAATGTCAAGTCACGAAACATGGCTCCAGCTGCATATGTAGCAGAGGATGGCCTAATTGGTCATCAATGGGAGGAGAGGCCCTTGGTCTTGTGAAGGTTCTATGCCCCAGTGTAGGGGAATGCCAGGGCCAGGAAGTGGGAGAGGGTGGGTTGGTGAGCGGGGGGGGGGGAAGGAACAGATTTTTTTTTCCAGAGGGGAAACTGGGAAATATGATATCCTTTGAAATGTAAATAAAGAAAATATCTAATAAAAATAATAAAAAAACAAACAAAAAACAAAAACAAATGAACAACTATCACCTTCAAGAATGCAAACAGAGTAATTCCAAGGAAGAGGGAATTTGATTTCTAGTTCCCACATTTAAATATTCAAAATTTCTCCCTTTTCTCTAAAACCTGTGTGATGTGATGCATACTAATACATAGGGAAGTGTGATCATTTAACATGAAAAGATACAGAGAAATTATCTTTTTTTTTTTTTTTTTTTTTTTTTTTGGTTTTTCTAGACAGGGTTTCTCTATATAGCCCTGGCGGTCCTGGAACTTACTCTGTAAAGCAGGCTGGCCTGGAACTCAGAAATTCACCTGCCTCTGCAGGTGGGATTGCAAGTTGGTACAACCACTGTGAAAATCAGTATGGCAGTTCCTCAGAAAATTGGACATAGTACTTCCAAATGACCCAGATACAGTACTCCTGGGCACATACCCAAAAAATGCTACAACATGTAATAAGGACACATGCTCTACTATGTTCATAGTAGCCATATTTATAATAGCCAGAAACTGGAAACAACCTAGATTTCCTTCAACAGAAGAATGGATACAGAAAATGTGGTACATTTACACAATGTAATATTACTTCGCTATTTAAAATAATGATTTTATGAAATTCTTAGTCAAATGGATGGATCTAGAAAATATCATCCTGAGTGAGGTGACTCAGGCACACAAGACCACACGTGGTATGTACTCACTGATACATGGGTTTTAGGCAAAGGGCATGGAATACCCATGATACAACTCACAGACCACAGGAAGCTCAAGAAGAAGGAAAACCAAAGAGTGGATGCTTTCGTCCTACTTAGAATGGGGAACAAAACCATCAAGGGAAGTAGAGGGTGAGAGGGACTTGGGAGGAAGAGAAGGGGCAGGGCAAAAGAAGTGAAGAATCAGGTATTTGAGGAGATGGAGGAGATGTACAGAGGGTCAGGAAATTAAACAGAGTTTTGTAGCAAAGTTGATGGGGAACTGGGTTAGCAAACAGAAAGTCTCAGATGCCAGGAAAGCAAGGTCCTTCCAGGACTCCATGGGGATGACATAAGCTGAAATACCCCAAAAAGGTGAGGGAGAATCTGTGGATACCATATCCAGAGGTTAGGCATGGTCCCCAGGTTGAGGGATGGGGCCACCCACACATCTCCAAAATTTTAACCCAGATTTGCTCCTGTCTAAAGGGAATACAGGGACAAAGAATGGAGCAGAGACTGAAGGAAAGGCCATCCCGAGACTGCCCCACCTAGGGATCCATCCCACACGCAGACACCAAACCCAGACACTATTCCTGATGCCAAGAAGTGCTTGCTGACAAGATCCTCATATGACTGTTTTCTGAGAGACTTTGCCAGATCCTGACCAATATAGATGGGGATGCTTTCAGCCAAACATCAGATTGAGTACAGGGACTCCAATGGAGGAGTTAAGGGAAGGATGGAAGGAGCTGAATAGGATACTAGAGAGGATAATAGCAGGGGAAGAGTCTTTGCAACAAACTAAGACCATTATGAAACACCACATGTGATAAAAATGTGGAAAACTAATAATTGTGTTACACAGCTTCAAAAGGACTCATCTACAAACTAAACTTCTGTACCAAAGTCTCAAGGAACATTGTGAAAGAGAAGATGAAGAGATAATAAGAGTCAGAGGAACAGTATGTCTTCTGTGAGATTGAATTGGCTAGAAATGTCATTAATGCTACAACCATGAAGCCTCAGCAACATGGCTGCCTTACAAGAGCCTGATAAGGGAAACACCATCAGATATGTTATCCTGGAAGAGAGAAATGACATGGGGCCTCAGTTCTATACCAAAAATTGCAGGCAAATTAGAAACGCTGCAAGCAGGAGAAATCATTTTCCCCAGAGAAGAGTATCCCAATTGGTTATCTAGTGCTAAATTATCAGTCCTGAGATCAAATACATACTTAACACAATAGGGATTAAGCAGATTGTATTTATACACTTAGGAATGTGTATGTGTATGTGTGTGTATATATGTATATAAAACAATTAAAGGAAATAGGACAGAGGACATGAATTTAAGAGGTAGTGTGGTCAGTAGGTACATGGGAGGGGTTGGGGGAAGAAAAGAGAAAGAGAAAGGGGAAAGTAATGTCTTTATATTTTAAATTTAAGCAAAGAACAAAACAAAAGTCATATGAAAACCTACCACTATTGATGTTTTTAAAATTATATACATATAAAAATAAATTTAAATGGAGTTGCCATATATTGTGGGGGGCAATACTCCAACTACATATCATATGCAACCAAATAAACCCCTCAATACTATCAATGAGTTACATCTTTTTGAGTCATTCACCAAAGGGTTCCCAAAACATATTCACCACCACAAACACTACAGGCTATTGCCAATGCAATGGGTTAGCTTCTACATCTTGGGGAAAAACCCTAATCGTGAAGACAGCATATGCTTACAGCATAGAACATGGGGAAATTAAGCTGGTGATCAACTGGAAGCTTCACTCTTAAAGGGTTAGCATTTATACTTCTAGGATGTAATATACACGCTACAGAGAGAAAAGTGGTCATCAATCTCACCAGACACCTGCAAGCCATAACAATGACATACCTGCAAGCTATGGCCACTGGTACAATAGTTGCCTGAATGGAAGGTGAGTAACCAACCACTTTTGAAAATTGAATTTAAAGCCCAGTCTATGAGATAGAACCCACATCTAACATTGTAAATGAGGCCAAGAACATGAGACTAGATAGTTTATGGACCCTAGAGAAAACTATTATTATTATTCTGCTAAGTGAGCAAAGCTATAAAATGACTCCTAATGACATGTTATTTTCATAGATCAGTCCATCACTCCAACCTCATCAACACAGCTTACTGCAGTTGGCAGTCCTTTTCTTTTCTTTTAAATTTTAATTAATCTTTTTTTTTTAACCCTCCAGATTTTATCCACCTCCCGGTCCACCCCCTGACTGCTCCCCATTCCATACCTCCTCCCCATCCCTCTGTGTCCATGAGGACATCACCAACCCTCCTCCCCACCCTACTTGTCCTCTCTACTCCCTGGGGCCTCCATTCTCTTGAGGGTTAGGTGACTCTTCTCTGAATCAACACAGACCAGGCAGTCCTCTACTGTATATGTGTTGGGGGCCTTATATGAGCTGGCATATGCTGCCTGGTTTGTGATCCAGTGTCTGAGAGATCTTGGGGAGGGGGGATCCAGGTTAATTAAGACTGCTGGTCCTCCTACAGGATTGCCCTCCTTCTCAGCTTCTTCCAGCTTTTCCTTAATTCAATTACAGGGGCCAGCAGCTTCTGTCTACTGATTAGGTGTAAATATCTGCATCTGACTCTTTCAGCTGCTTGTTGGGTCTTTTGGAGGGCAGTCATGATAGGTCCCTTTTTGTGAGTGCTCCATAGCCTCAGTAATAGTGTCAAGCCTTGGGGCTTAAGCTGGATCACACTTTGGGCCTGTTGCTGGACCTTTCTTTCCTCAGATTCCTCTCCAGACAAGAACAATTATGGGTCAGAGTTTTGACAATGGGATGGCAACCCCATCCCTCCACTTGATGCCCTGTCTTTCTGCTGGAGATGGGCTCTACAAGTTTCCTCTGCACACTGTAGGGCATTTCATCTAAGGTCCCTACCTTTGAGTCCTGAGTCTCTCACCTCCCAGGTCTCTGGTACATTCTGAAGGGTTCCCCCAACCCCCTACCTTCAGAGGTTGCTTGTTTGCATTCTTTATGCTGGCCCTCACGGCTTTAGTCCTTATAAAGTCCTTTTCATTTCAAACTGTTTTAGTTATTTTGTTAAATATTGGGAAGTATATTTTATTACCTCATTTCATTTTATCACTTCTGTTGGAAGTCCTTAACCTTTATAAATAATGTATTTTACATACTGAAAAATATTTTTATTTGTTATTGAAAAGTATATGTAACAGAAATTAAAAGATAAATGGTTATGATATACACACATAATGGGACATTCATACCCCATAAAATGGTCATAAAGCAGAAGTTTAAAAATAAAATGCTTATGTTAAAAAAAATTTCAGGATATAAATTGTATTCTATT
>JADRCC010158220.1:0-13696 GCA_019843855.1 Hylomyscus alleni
TTTTTATTCTAACACCTTGCAGTTTTTTCTCTATAGTACAGCTTGAAGTCAGGGATATTGGTACTTCTAGAAGTTCTTTTATTGTTCAGGATCATTGTAGCTATCTTGAATATTTTGTTTTTCCATATGATGTTGAGATTTGATATTTCAAGATCTGTGAAGAACTGTGTTGGAATTTTGATGGATATTGAACTCAATCTGTAGATTGCTTTGGTGAGATTTTCACTTACCATTTTAACTATATTAATCCTACCAATCCATAACCAATGAAGATTTTTCCACTTTCTGATATCTTGCTCAATTCCTCTCTTCAGAGACATGAAATTCTTGTCATACAGGTCTTTTCATTTGCTTGGTTAGAGTTACAGCAAGGTATGTTATGTTATTTGTGACTATTGTGAAGGGTATTGTTTCACTACCTTCTTTCTTGGCCCATTTATCACTTTTGTAGTGGAGGACTACTGATTTCTTTGAGTTAATTTCTTATTCAGCCACTTTGCTGAAGGAGTTTATGAGCTATAGGAGTTCTCTAGTAGAATTTTTCAAGTCACTTATGCATACTATCATAGCATCTACAAATACCTATACTTTGACTTCTTTCTTTCCAATTTTCACCACCCTGATCTCCTTTAGTTTTCTTATTCTTCTAGGTAGAACTTCAAATACTATACTGAAGAGATATGTGAAGAGTGGTCATACTTATATTGTTCCCAATTTTACTGGAAATGCTTTAAGTTTCTCTCTATTTAATTTGATGTTGGCTATTGGCTTTCTGTATATTGCCATTATTGTGTTTAGGCATGCTACTTGTATTCCTTCTCTCTTCAAGACTTTTACCATGAATGTGTGTAGGATTTTATTGACAGCCTTTTCATCATTATCATGTCATTTTTCTTATATTTGTTTACATAGTATTTACATTGATGGATTTTCATATACTGAACCACCCTGCAGCACTGAAATGAAGCCTTTGGGATTATAGTGGATGATATCTTTGATATGTTCTTGGATTTAGCTTGTTAGTAATGTATTGAGTATTTTTGCATCAAAGTTTATAAGGGAAATTGAACAAATTGAACTTCTCTTTCTTGGTGGAGTCTTTGATTGGTTTAAGTATCAGTATGACTATAGCCTCATAGAATGAGTTTGGTGGTGTTTCTTCTGTTTCTATTTTGCAGCTGACATTCTTGGTCTTGTAGGACCTAGAAGACCTCTACCCAAGCCCTTCTAACTTTTGGAATTTCAGATGAGAAATCAAGTATAATTCTGATAGGTCTGCCTTTGTATGTCACTTTGCTTTTTTTCCTCACTGCTTTTACAATTCTTTCTTCATTGTGTATGTTTAGTGTTTGGATTATTATGTGGCAGGAGCATTTTCTTTTCTAGTCCAATCTGTTTTTTGTTCTGTAAAGTTCTTGTACTTCTATAGACACCTCTTTCTTTAAGTTAGGGAAATTTTCTTCTATGATTTTATTAAAGATGTTTTCTGACTTTTGAGCTAGGATTCTTCTTCTTCTTCTTCTTCTTCTTCTTCTTCTTCTTCTTCTTCTTCTTCTTCTTCTTCTTCTTCTTCTTCTTCTTCTTCTTTTTCTTCTTTTTTCTTCTTCTTCTTCTTCTTCTTCTTCTTCTTCTTCTTCTTCTTCTTTGTCATCATCTTCCTCTTTCTCTTCTTCTACTTCTTCTTCTACCTTCTTCTTCTCTCTTCTTTCTTCTTTCTTTTTCTGTTCCCATTACTCTTGGGTTTAGTCTTTCCATAGTGTCTGAAATTTCCTAGGTATTTTGTGTCAGAAATTTTTAGATTGAACATTTTCTTTGACTGATGTATCAATTTCTTCTCTTGTATCTTCTACACCTGACATTCTCTCTTGTATCTTCTATATTCTGATGGTGATGGTTGTGTCTATAGCTCCTGTTTTCTTTCCTAGGTTTTCCATCTCCACAATTGCCTCAGTTTATGGAGTTTTTTTTTTTATTGCTTCCATTTTCCCTTTCAGCATAAGGAGATGTATTAAAATGTCAAGGCATTAGAAAAATTGAGAACTAGTATCTTAAAAGAAAAAAACAACTACCCATGTGAGAGTTGTAATGAGGGTAGAAAGAGGAGCAGAGTACAACGCACAGATTACAAGTGCTCAGGAACATCCGAAGTAATGAACACTTAATGAACACTCACTTCCCTGTCTGGTTCCTACAGCTCTGCACAGCTCTCACACATGCTTGTCTACTGTTCTGTTTGCAATCTTCTCATGAAACCTCACATGCACACTCATATACACACATCACACATACACAAGCATGTATACCCACACGCACACACAAGCACAAACACACCCACACCACACACACCATGCACACACACACAACACACACACAACACACACACACATACACACATACCACACACACATTCACACACACACCATACACACACACACAACACACACATTCACACACACACATATCACACACATACACACACACTAAACAGAATATAATGCTTAACTTCCAACTGCTGCAGCAAGAAGTTGCTGATCAGAGAGAATGCAAACAGCACACAGGGCAAAAAAAATTCTTCTCTTGCCCTGGAGCTCTATTTGTGTTCACTTGCAGTCAATCAGTCTTTCCAATTTCAAAATATTTTCCAAGATATGAACAGCATCAGAATCACACCTCCTCCAAATAGGATCCTTATCCCCCTCTGTCAACGTATCTGGGAACCCTCAGAGCTAATAATACTGCAAGGTCAGGGATAGGCATAGTAGAAGAGTCTTCATAAAAATAGTCTTATTCCAGAAAACTACATATCCTACCAGAACTCTTTGCGAATCTGACAGTTGATATTTTGATTGGATATTATTTGCAGGAACAGAGTGACTTCTGGTGCTTTCAGACACACCAGGTGGCTGGAGGTTGGCAATGTTTATAAAAGCCCTTCTCATTACAGTGGATTTCATGTGAATAGTAGCAATAAAATCTAAACTCCTTGAGAAATATGATGTTAGTATTATATCATTTTTTCAATATGAATTTATGCAATTGCTGCTGAATTAAAATAATTTATGTCCCAGCAACATTTTCTATACATTTTTCTTGGTCTGAGGTCTGCTGAAAATCTCTCATCACAGCTAAACTGTACAGATTTCTCTTAAATTTTCTATATTTTTTTGAAAGTTGATTAACATATTGACAAAATTTTAGAGAAAATATATAACAACAGATAATTAGCAAAAATAGCAATTTCATAATATAAAGAACTTACTTTTTAAGTTATGTTATTGCATGCTCACCAATTTTGTAATAGTTATTCTTTCTTACTTTTTTTTTTTTTAGCTTTTAATGTGCACATGGTTGTGAAGGTATCTGCAGCTAATGAGAGTTTAGAATTACCATGCCCTTCTAAAGTGCAGAAGACACTATCATAATGGTCCTTCAAATACCTTGGTTCTAAATTTTTCTCTGCCTCTCTGTTCCATGAAGTTCCGTGTGTGTGTGTGTGTGTGTGTGTGTGTGCATGTGTACCTCTGGGAGTATGCATGTTTACATGTGTGTAGACACCAAGAGTGTGCGTGATATGGATGTGGAAATCCAAGTTTATATTTGATAATCATTCCTACTCACTATCCACTCTCCTATCATACCCAATGTTCTCTAAAGCAGTGCTCAGGATGGGTAGTTTCTCTTGCCAGCTTCCCCAGGGTATCTCCTAGGCTCTGTCTTTAAAGGCTGAAATTGCACATGAGCCACCCACTAAGCATTTATGTGGGTTTTGGAGATCCAAAGTTCAGTTCTTACTTATGCACAGCAAATACTGTAACTATTAAGCCAACCACTCAGACATATAGAATAGTTTTCTTAAATGAAATTATGGGCTACAATTTTCTACCAAATCTCTCAGGTTCAGACTCCATCTTAGAGAACCTGATATAAGGTTGAATTCAAGTTAACTATCAGCTAGCTCCATTTTCTAGTTTACTCCAATAACAAGACCTGCAGCTAGCACCAGTTTCCAGCTTATTCCCCAACAAATCTGCACCTGCAGTTTACAAGCCTTCCCTTGACATTTCACTTCCTAACAACCAGCAAACAGGAGAAAAACAAAAGTTAAATTATGATTTGGGTCCTAACTCCAGTCAATTATGTTAAAAGCCATAATGCCCCCCCAATCAAATGTGTATCAGGTGAGATACCACCTTCTTGCCTCTGTAATTGTTTGCCTAAAACTAAACTTAGGGCCCCCTCCTATTTCCCTGTGAATGAGAGTGCTGTGGCCCAAGTTCAAGCTTAAATAAAGAGACCCTAATGTGACTGCATCAGAATCAGCTCCTTGGTGGTCTTTTGGAGGTTCATGAATGTTTCCTGGCACAACAACCCAAAGAGTATAGATCTCATTTCCTCATCTCAAAACAAAGATCAAGAAAAAATAAAGTTTGTGTTTTCTAAAAAGTAATTTAAAAATGACTAAGAATTTTTCTTTTTTTCATGGAACAGTATATTCCATAAGCCCTGTTGGTCTTTCAATACTCAAAGGAGCACTTAGAGCAACAAAGAGGTAGTTTAGTTAGTACAGTATTTTCCTTGTAAGGGAAGGACTTGACTTTGTCCCAGAATCAACATGAAAATGCTGCACATGAAGCATGACCTGCAATGCCAGCACTAGAACAGCACATGCCAGGGACTCTCAGCACTAACACGATCGGTATGCTCATTCACTTTAGTTGTTCTCTATCACTTTAAGATATTCTGGCTGGGCGGTGGTGGTGCACACCTTTAATCGCAGCACTTGGGAGGCAGAGGCAGGCGGATTTCTGAGTTGGAGGTCAGCCTGGTCTACAGAGTGAGTTCCAGGACAGCCAGGGCTATACAGAGAAACCCTGTCTTGAAAAACCAAAAAAAAAAAAAAAAAAATCTGTATTTTATTTCCATTGTTCTGATTTCCTCCTCCCTAGAACCTTCTCCTATTCTTTCATCCCAGACAAATATTATTTGTATTCATGATTGAAATTGGTGAAGATATTGATCACTTCTTTCTTTGCCTATTAAAATAGGACTAGACAGTAGGGCTGTGACAGAAATAAGCTCTCACACACCCAACTGACACTCTTGTAAAGCCTAATTCTCTAACTTAAAACAAATAATTATAATATATATTTGAAACCTTTAAAACATATTATTCATTTTAAAATATATTTTATTTATTCTCTGAGAATGAATACACATATTTTGATTATATTCATCCCCCAAACACCAAAATTCCTCCCAGAGTCCCTCACTACATCCTGCTCACTTCATAACTCTCTGAGTGCAATTAGTATCATCTATTTGATCATGGCTTTGGAGAAATCCACTGGAACATGAACAACCTACCAGAGTCCAGTTTCTGAAGGAAACTGATTCACTTTTCCTCTCCCATCCAATATCTCATCTAAGGACAGGGCTCATAAGTATTACCCTGCTTAATGCTAGAATTCTGCTGGCTTGATTTTCTGCAGATCTTATTTGGGTAACCAGAGCTACTGTGAGTATGTAAGTGCAACAACTCTGTCTTATCCACTAGACAATGTTTTAATGTAGTCCATCAAAGCCTCTGACTCTTAAAATATTTCTATTTCTCTTCCATGATTTTCCTGGAGCTTTGTGGCTAGTGTGTGGTATAGATACCTAATTTAGGGCTCAACATTCCAGCACTAAATTCTCTGCCTATAAGCTTTCACTTCCATGGAATGGAATCCACATACCATGAAAACACGCATAAGATAAGATCTAATGAGCAAGCCTGTCTTCAGGAAAAGTAGTATAGAAGTGGGCTGAAAATTAAGATAGCTAGTCGTCACACCACACATTGTACCCAAGAATCCCCCATCTTGAAGGTACCCTTGCCTGAACTACCCATTGTACAGCACCTCAGAAGCGACAGACACAGTGAACTGTAAGCTCCCAAACAGAAAATCAGAAATAGCTGTTCCTAAGTTAAGCAGGTGTTTTTGTTGCTAAATCTAGAAATATTTCACACACAATAAAACTAACAACTTACAAGGGAAACTTCAATCCCTCTTAACATACTCAGAGTTGTGGGTTTATCACAATGATTGCATACTATGATTACATAGAAGTAAATTCCAAAGTCTTCAGCCATTATCTCACAATTTAATCAGTATGTTTTCCTGAAAGGATTTTATGGTTTTATCCCATACATTTACTAAATGACCTACAAACACATTTGAGAGACATTACAGGCTCAGTTTCAGACCACATCAATAAAAAATATGGCAATAAAATGAACCACAAACAGTTTTATAATTTCCCAGCACATGTCAAGCTTTTGTTTCCATTACAGCCTCTCAATATGTTTTGGATTTGGATGAGTTTTGTGAATGATAGGCAAATATTGGTGCATTTCCATGTTTAATTTCATTGACAATGTGCATGCATATGTGAACATACACACACACAAACACACACACATACACAGTATGGAAGGGTCATCCACATGAGAGGTACAATGGTGGTATAAGCTAATCTGTTTTCTATTGGTGTAAAAGGAAGAAGAGAAATGTGGTTGGAACACACAAAGAAGTCTTTCTAACAGAGGTAGATACAAGCTTTAAAGCATAAGAGAAATTCTAAAAAGTAAATAAATAGCTCACATTTATAGGCATGAGAAATAATCTAAAGAAGTATTTTGGGGTTGAGTTTGTACATGAACAGAAGAGATGCATAAAATTTCCAGTGTATAAAAGCTATGCAACTTCAATAAATGCATAACATCAATAAATTATTCAATTATACTAAAAATTCCTCATGCAGTGCTTTTGATATATTGACTAATGAAATGTCTAATGAACAGCCAGAGTTTGCATTGACATAGTACAAATTAAATGAACATCTCTTGGGTGGAGCCTAAGAAGAGAAACGATTAAGGAAGTATTCATGTTTATCAAAGCCTGGGTATCTAGTATGATGGAAAAATTTACCTAATAAATGTTTTGCGTGAAAATAGGTTTTCTTGTTTGTATAAGTAGGATTAATAGTAAAAGATGGGTCATGCGGAAATAAATCCCAAGGTAAATGCTTAAGGGATAATACAGATGGGTATTGTAGTAGATCTATTTTTAGTCTGTTGATGAATGCCCACAATCTTTTTCATAGTGACTGTATCAGTGTGCACTTCTACAATGAGAAAATAAGTGTTTCCCTTTCTTTGCATATTCACTTTTTGTGCCACTCAAAGAATTTCATATTGTACTCCAGAGATGCTTGCTTATCCATGTTCACACCTTATCCATGTTCACACCTTATCCATGTTCACACCTTATCAATGTTCACACCTTATCCATGTTCACACCTTATCCATGTTCACACCTTATCCATGTTCACACTTTCCAAAACATTACAAACAGTGTAGATATCCATCAAGTGATGAATGGATAAAGAAACTGTATATTTATAGAGTGAAATATTATTCAACTGTTACAAATGAAATTATGAAATTACAGGTAACTGGATTGAACTGTAACTATCCTGAGTCAGGTGTACCAGACTCAGAAAGACAAGCATTACATATTTTAACCCATATGTAGATATTAGCTTTTAAGCTTTTGATATGGATGTGCTTTTGGAATGCCCACATGGTTCAGGTGACTATTAAGTTGCTAGTGCATGGGAGGTATCTTTAAAGGGAGGAGAAATAGAATGTAATGTTATAAAAGAGAAGAAGAAAAATTATAATAGGAAAAAAAGCATTTTAGTGTGGCATGAGAGGACAAAGTAGGCAAGAAAATGTATAAGGGAATAACCAACACTAAAGGTATTTATAAAAAACATATAGAATAAGGACACTTGCTCCACTATGCTCATAGCAGCCTTATTTATTATAGCCAGACGTCCCTCAACAGAGGAATGGATACAGAAAATATGATACATTTATGCAATGGAATACTAGTCAACTATTAAAAACAATGAATTCATGAAATTCATGTGCAAATAGATGGATCTAGAAAATATCCTGAGGTAACTTAGTCCCAAAAGAACACATTTGATATGCACTCACTGATAAGTGGATATTAAGCACAGACCATGTAAAGCTCAAGAGGAAGGAAGACTAAAGGGTGGATGCTTCAGTCCTACTTAGAAGGGGCAACAAAATAAACAAGGGAAGTAGAGGGTGGGAGCGACTTGGAAGGAAGAGTAAGAGGAGGGAAAAAAGAGGAAGAATCAGGTATGGGAGGAGATTGAGGGTCAGGAAATTGAACAGAGTTGTATAGCAATGGGGAATGGGGAACTAGGGGTAGCAACCAGAAAGTCCCAGATGCCAGGAAAGCAAGTGCTGCCCAGGATCTCACAGAGATGAAATTAGCTGAAATACCTCACAAAGGGGAGGGAGAACCTGGTGAGACCATATCCAGAGGTTAGGCATGACCCCCGGTTGAGGGATGGGGTCACCTACCCATCTCCAAAGTTTTAACCAAGAATTGCTCCTGTCTAAAGAAATACAGAGACAAAGAGTGGAGCAGAGACTGAAGGAAAGGCCATCCAGAGACTGCCCCACTTGAGGATCCATCCCATAGGCAGTCACCAAACCCAGACACTATTGTAGATGCCATTAAGTGCATGCTGACAGGAGCCAGATACAGCTGTCTCCTGAGAGGCTTTGCCAGATCCTGACCAATACAGATGCAGATGCTCACAGCCAACCATCATTGCACTGAGCACAGGCACCCCAATGGAGGAGTTAGGGGAAAGACTGAAGGAGCTGATGAGGCCTTATCTGTTATCAATGGGAGGGGAGGTCCTTGGTTCTGTAAAGGCTTGATTCTCCAGTGTAGAGGAATACTAGGGTGTTGGGGCAGGAGTGGGTAGGTGGGTGGGAGAGCACTCTCATAGAAGCAGGGTAAGGGAGGGACGGGCTAAGGGATTTGCAGAGGGGAAACAAAGAAAGGTGATAACATTTGAAATGTAAATAAATAAAATATCCACTTAAAATTTGTAGAAAGTTTAATAAAATAAACATATAGAAAATTATTATTAGGTGGGTTGGTGAGCAGGGGGAGGGGGAGGGAACAGGTTTTGTTTCCCTACCCCCCAGGGGAAACCAGAAAAGGAGGTATCATTTGAAATGTAAATAAAGAAAATATCTAATTAAAAAAAGAAGAAAATGATTATTGTAGGTAATTTACTTTAAATTTAGTTACCCAATAATGAGGCTGCAATACTAATCAAAAAACACACTACAAAATGCAACACCCAGTATCAGGAATGGTTTATCTCTTTCTGAGTTGTTAGCCACTGGAATTTAATACACAGTCATAAAAATTGGAGGATATTGCCTGTACTATGGGTTACTCTACTGAATTTGATTTCTGCAGGTGTTCTTTAAAACTTATTACTGAAGAAACCATGTACTTGATACATGGGACATGGAAAAGTCTAATTGGTAATAAAGTGGAGCTTCATCCATACTAAGCTCATTTTAATAATGATGGAAGATGTTAAATATGCTACTAAATGAGAAAATAAATTATCATTATTAGTAAGCTATGAATCCTACAAGCTACAATAATAACTGCCTGTCAGTATATGCCCACTAGCACAGTATTAGCATGAATGCTATGGGAATAACCAACAACTTGCCTAAACATTGGGTTTAACACCTGCCTCATAAGATAGAACACATACCTAACACAGTTAATATGGGGAAAAGAACCTGAGACAAAACAGATTTTGGGCCCTAAGGGAGAAATTACAACTACTAATCTGTTAAATAAGGATAGTAATAAAATTTCTCCTAATAACATATTGCTGTATCCATGGATGAATATATTGTTCAAATTCACCGAGGAAGCTTCTCCTTGCAGTAGATAAAAATTAATGCAGAAACCCACAGCTGACTACTGTGCAGAGAAAGGAGGCGTTGGAGTGCCCAGACCTAAGCGGAATGTCTATGTCATACTTTTCCCCTTAAGGTTCAAGAATCTTTGCAAATAAAAATAATGAAAAGACTGTAAAAGTCAGAGGTGGAGTCTGCCTTAAAGAAAACAGTGTTTTCCAGATTTAATAGGAAAGATGAACATATGTGGGAAGCCACAGCCACACCCCAGGGAGCGCCTGGCACTCTGCCCCCTCCTCAGCTCCACTTAGTGGTAAACAAGCCATATATGACCATGGCTTTAGCCTTGGCCACTCCTCCCTTTTGTGAGCCTATCAGCAGTGCCCACCTGGCAGACAGCGATTAGATAGCTGGAACCCAAGGGAGGGGCTCTGGAAAAGAAAGCTATAAGCAGCGAGAGAACATGTGACAGCAGAACTATGTAGCAGCAGGAAAGCTGTGTAAAGAAGCCTGAATAAACTGCAAAAGGAAGAGTTCGTGGTCATGTCCTTGCTGGTCGAGGGGGACGTGGCAGTTGGTGGCCCATACAGGGAACGAACCCGTGACCTCGGCATTATCAGCATATAAACTCATACTGACTATGCCTGCAGGCTCTAGTCTTTTGCAAGTTCAAGCCAGAATTTTGGCAAAAGGAGAACACAAAGTCCTACCAAAAGGAGGAACTAAAGATGTTTGATAGCTGATTAGAATGGGAAGGTAGCTTTATCTAATGTTTTGTCATCTAGTATCTTGACTGCATTTCAAGTCAAATTCCAGACAAGAGTACTCAACTAACGAAAACTTGACTCAATGTATTTATAGGAATGAGAGAGGGGGGGAGATGATAGATAGATAGATAGATAGATAGATAGATAGATAGATAGATAGATAGTAGATAGATACAATCGAAATTCATGTATGAAACTTCAAAGAATTAATTAAAACATTGTAAAAAGCAGGATAAATAGCCAAGCAGTGATGGCACACTCATTTAATCCCAGCACTTGGGATGCAGAGACAGGCAGATTTCTGAGTTTGAGTCCAGCCTGGTCTGCAGAGTGAGTTCCAAAACAGCTAGGGCTATACAGAGAAACCCTGTCTTGAAAAACCAAACTAAGAAAAAGAAAAGAAAAGCAGGATAACTTGTTTAATTTCTATGCTATGTGCTATATCCCTCATCAGAAAATGTGACATTTTATAGTTTAAATAATATACCAGTATATACATTGAGGTACTGATAAGAGATGTAACACAATGTGATACACTTTGTACACAATGGATAATGGGTGTTAGCAAAATTTGAAAATTCTAGATTCAATGGTAAAAAACCAATCTCAATAAATAAGGTGGAGAATAATCAAGGAAGATACCCAATATCAACTCTGAGATTTTATAGACACATGTTTACATATACACATTCACTTGACTACATATATATATAGATATTAACACAATATGATTCCCCCTATACAATAAATTCTATGGATTCCTGTATCTATCTATTATTTGCCTGAATGGTGTTTATTCAAGTTTGTACCTTCTTGGTTAGGTACAGTTACTGGTTCCTCCCTCTGCACCAATTCATACATTGTTTTATAATATAGAGGATTACTAGAGAGCATCTGGTTTTCCATCTACATTGAAAGCCTGAAAAAGTTGATTCTATCCTTGTGAAGGAATTCCCCAGCAACACAATAGATAAATTTGCCAAAAAGAGTGAGAGCAAGCAGACAAAAAGCTAAGTTTCCTCCTACCATGTCTTTTCATGTGAACTGCTACCAAAATGAACCACTAATTTTGGGTGGCTTTTCCTGATTCAAATAATTTGATTAGGAAATCCCTAATAGAAGTGCCCATGGGTTTGTGTTTTAACTAATTCCAGGTCTAATAAGGTTTACAAGATTAGTCTTCAGTATTATATTGTACCTTTATATTTTAAAGGCTTTAATGTTTGCAACTCTACATTTAATACGTTTCTTATAGGGTAAACTCCACTTTTCTAATTAAAATTAAAACTATTCGATTCCTACTTCAGATAGTTCCATTAAGATTAATTAAAATGAAATGTCTATAAGAGTATCTGATTTGTTGCACATGACGTGCACTTTAATTTCTCTTTCTCTTATAGTATTGGGGATACAAAGGTACTCTGTACCCAAAGAGCACTAAGGAACTCGTGTCAGGGGCCATCATAGCACAAGCTAATAATTAGTAGATGATCTTCCTGAGATGACTTCACTTTATATTATATCTACGACAAAGCTCCAATAGGCAAGGCCTAGGAGTATATCATTAAGAAAGATTCCTGCTATTAATATGCTTTTCCTGTTATTATTAAACATACATAACAATCACTAGATATTAGCCCACCATTTTGAACAGATCTTTGCAGATCTGCAAAGATGTGCTGTTTTGTAATGGTGCTGTATAGACAAATGGATGACTTCTTAATTCTTAATGATGATCCTTTAAGAATTTCTAAAATTATATCAGTGATTATTAAGCTCTTTTATAGTGGGACTGATAATAGATCCCTTTATAATAGTCAAATCTGCAATGAGAACTCTGTCAGTCTCCCATGTGTCGCCAGTTAATTCCCTCTTAGATTAGTAATTAGACTTGTTACTACTCAGAGAACATTCCAAGAGGTTGTAAAACAATTAACCAAAGGTCTTAAAAAGAGAACTAATGATTTATTATAGGTGCTAGGACAGAAGATAAAATAATGACTGGGTTTATCTATACAAATTTTAAGTGCTCAGGACAAAGAGAAGAGTTGGTACTGAGATGAACATTTTTGGACAGAACACTTCTTAGGCAAAGAGGAGAGGAGAGAAAAATTTTCCCTTGCCCTGCTTAGGATCTTTCTTCTTTCCCCCATATTCTTAGCTAGCTTTCATAGGAAACTTGTTACAATTTAGTAGTGAATGCTAT
The DNA here is from genome assembly GCA_019843855.1 of Hylomyscus alleni. Classification (NCBI taxonomy): domain Eukaryota; kingdom Metazoa; phylum Chordata; class Mammalia; order Rodentia; family Muridae; genus Hylomyscus; species Hylomyscus alleni. Next base: position 12,797 of record JADRCC010158220.1, read on the forward strand.
AATCACTTTTTCAGAGTGTCCCTTAACTTCTGATTAGCAGGCTGAAAGTTCCTGTTGAGATAGAACAAAGGCCATATTACTTAATCCCCTAATGTTAGACTACAGGTGTCAGTCTCCTATACCAGCAGCTTTTTACCCTCAGAAAGAGCAAGAAATTTTTCAGAATTTTTTAGAAGTTATCATCAAGATTTCAGTATACTTAGAGAGCTAGAAAGTCCAGAGACTCTGAGATTTTAAAGCCACATCAGAGTTCTACTCTGTGCCCCATCTGTACCCTTTCCAAGGCAAACTAGGAGTGTTGATCATGCAAGAACCCTCAATTAGGTAAGTAAAGTAAAATAACTGAATTCCATCCAGAAAACAGAGAGCATATTCTGTTATTAACCTGGTGTCCCTTTTGATATCTGTGGAGACACACCTCACCCAACTTTTGCTACCTCACACAAATCACCCAGAAATGTTTATCCTTCCCTTAATAGAAAGAATGTGGAGAAAGGGGAACACTCCTCCATTGCTGTTGGGATTGCAAGTTGATACAAGCATTCTGAAAACCAGTCTGGAGTTTCCTCAGAAAATTGGAAATATTTCTACCTCTCCTGGGCATATACCCAAAAGATGCTCCAACATATAACAAGGAGAAAGCTCCATGATGTTGATAGCAGCCTTATTTATAATAGCCAGAATCTAGAAACAGCCCAGATGTCCCTCAACAGAGGAATGGATATAGAAAATGTGGTACATTTACACAATGGAGTACTACTAAACTATTAAAATCAATGACTTCATTAAATTCACAGGAAATGGATGGAACTAGAAAATATCCTGAGTGAGATAACCAAGTCACAAAAGAACACACATGGTATGTACTCACTGCTAAGTGAATATTAGCCAAAAAAAAAA
>JADRCC010158225.1:0-16152 GCA_019843855.1 Hylomyscus alleni
ATTGGTCAAGCCAAATGAGACACAGTTGGCCACGCCCCCAGCCTGTCCAACTGCCGCTTGGCTTTCTTAAAGAGACAGCTTTCTGAAGCTGCCAATTGCCGCTTGGCTTTCTTAAAGAGACATGCTCACTACACTCCATCATCTCTGGCTCTCTTTCAAATTCATGACTTTTTTCTTTAATTATCAGTATGTATATTATATGTGTGTGTATGTGTATATATATATATATATATATATATATATATATATCCACATGTTCATATATATATATATGACTATACATGTATATGTATATATAATTGTAAATGTACAAGTACAATCTTCTCAATCCATGTAGTGTTACTTGTATGTGTATGGTTTTAGGGCTGAGTATTTGGTATTGGGTAACCAACCGGGGCACTCTTCCCTGGGGAACACTATTCCCCCATTCTGGGCATTCCTTAGTGCCTGGAGTTCTTTGTCTAGGACTGAGGTCTCATGAGCTTACCCCTTCCATGTGTGCATGTCTGTTGACGCTGTCCTTGTTCAGATCAAGCTTAGGCAGCCACACTGGTGAGACTTCATGGGTGTAGTTTCTGACACGTCTAGGAACAAACTCCCAGTTCCTCAGGCCCTTATTTTTCCCACCCACTTCTCTGCAAGGATCCCTGAGTCTTCCGTGCAGGAGTTGCACTGTAGATGGATCAGTTGTGACTGGGTTTCCAGAACTGCATTTTGATTGGTTGTGGGTCCCCGCCTCTACTCTGATGTTGCCCCCTCTGAAGATTTTGGAGTTAGGAACCACAGATGAGAGAGGACATTCAACATTTGTCTTTCTGGGTCTGGGCTATCTCACTGAATATGGTCTTTTCGAGTTCCATTCATTTATTGGCAAACTCCACAATACCATTCTCCTTTACAGCCGAATAGTATTCCATAGTTCCTATGCACCACCTCTTCATTATCCATCCACGGTCGAAGGTCATGTATGCTTCCATTGCCCAGCTGTTGTGAACAGAGCACACACGAGCATGGCTGAGCCATTGTCTGGGAAGTAGGCTGCTGAGTCCTTTGGGCATGTTTAGAGAAGCGGTACGCTGGGTCGCGTGGTAGGTTTACTTTTGGCTATTAGAGATTTCTCCACACTGATTTCCGGAATGCTTGAACCCCTGAGTGGGGATTCCCTTCTCCCTGAATCCCCTCTAGCCTTTGTTGGAGGTTGTTTTGTTGATCTTTGCCATTCTGACTGGGGTAAGACTAAACCTCAAAGTTGTTTTGATTTGCATTTTCCTAATTACTCGAGACAATGAACATTTTTGAGATATTTCTTGGCCGTATTTATTTTTTCTTTTGAGACTCACTGTTCAGATCCCCGGCCAATTTCTTTGAATGGATCATTTTTATTTTATTTATTTTTGCTGTTTTTGAGTTTTTTTTAATTTATTATATGTAAATACACTGTAGCTGTCTTCAGACACACCAGAAGAGGGCATCAGATCTCATTACGGGTGGTTGTGAGCCACCATGTGGTTGCTGGGATTTGAACTCATGACCTTCCGAAGAGCGTCGGTGCTCTTCCCCACTGAGCCATCTCACCAGCCCCTTGTTTTTGAGTTCTTTATATAGTCTGGATATTAATCCTCTGAGAGATGTAGCTGGCAAAGATTCTCTTTCAATCTGTCGACTTCCTCTTCACTGGACTGATAGCTTTTTTTCAGCTATGTAGCTTTTTAGCTTTATGAAGTCCCAGTTGTTAATTGTTGGCCTTAATTCTTGGGCAAATGAAATCATATTCAGAGTCTTTTCCTGTACCTACATCATGGTTAGTTTGTGTCAATTTGCTAAAAGCTAGAGTCACTGGAGAGAAAGAAGCTTCAATTGAGAAAATTCCTTAGTAAGATTGGTCTGTAGTCAAGCCAGTAGGGCATTTCCTTAACTAGTGATTGGCACAGGAGGACCTAGCCCATGGTAGGTAGTACCACCCCTGGACAGGTGGTCCTGGGGTCTATAAAAAAATAGCCTGAGCAAGCCATGGGGAGCAAGCCAGTGAGCAGCACCCCTCCATGGCCTCTGCATCAGCTCCGGCCTCCAGGTTGGTGCCGTGCTTGAGGTCCTGTTCTGACTTCCTTCAGTGATGAGCAGTGATGGAGAAGTGTAAGTGGAATAAACCCTATTCTCTTGCTTTGATCATGGTCTTAGTTCCTAAGACGTCCGTCCTGTAGCTACTGCTGTGTTTCCTCCTAGAAACATTAGTGTTTCCTGCTTAGATCTTTGATCCACTTGAGGATAGGCTTTGTGCAAAGTAATAGACATGGGTAAGTATCACCATATCACTGTCCAATCCAAGCTAAGCTCAGACTGCAGGAAGTATGTCAGAGCGTGTGGTACATGTGAATGTGCATGGTCATGTGTCTATTCTGGGTCTAGGGTATATGCACGTTCAGAGGCCAAGGGTGTCTTTCTCTATTGCTTCCACCTTTCAGAGACAGGATAGCCCGTGGAACCTGTTGCATGGTGACTCAGTAGACTGTCTTCAGTCTCCCCCCAGTGCTCAGATTAGGGGTGCCATGCTGCTGTGCCTGGCTTTTTACATGGGTGCTGGGGATTGAACTCGGGTCTCATGCTTGCCAGGCAGGCACTTGAATGACTGAGGCATCTCTTTCATGCCCTACACTCTCTTTTGGAATAGAACTCTTCATTTTTGTTTCTTTCTTTTTGAGACAGGGTCTTACAGTGTAGCCATGGCTGTCCCGGGACTCACTGTATAGACAAGAATGGCCTGGAACTTACAGAGATCCCCCTGCCTCTGGCTCCTCAGCCCTGGGATTAAAAGCGTGTGCCACCATCCTGGAGACCCTTTGCATTTAATAGTGTACTATCTAGGGATTGTTTAGATTTTTTCCTCAGAGCTTTACTGGAGAACTAATTATACTCAAAGATACCAATTTTAAGATTAGGATATAAAACATCTATGTCATTGCAGAACAGTCCCTGGCACTCTTGCCCCTGCAGAGATGACCACTCTTGACTTCTGTCCCCATAGTCGAGTAGCTGAGTGTTTCCTGTTTCTGAGCGTCGCACGACTGAACTGTCCTACCTTGTATCCCTTCCTCCTGGCTTCTCTCACTCACGAGACTCTGAGCTACCTGCTCCAGTGTCTATTGGTTGGTTGTTCCTTTTCACTGATGAGTAGTACTCCTTGGGCAGGCATACATACCACAACCAGCGTCTCCATTCCCTATTAATAGATATTTCAGCTGGTTCTGGTTTTCATAAAGCTACTGTCTTTATGAACACTGTCAGCATTTTTGTGCATGCATATTACTATGAGGGGAACTTGGGGGGGGGGGTTCGAGGGCCATGGATGGGTGTGTTTAATTGTGAAGGGAATGGTCTGGAATTTTTCAGTGTAGCTGTACCTAAGTGTCACCACAGTGTAGACTTCTAGGAGTCACTGGGTTGTAGGCATTAGGGATTGTCATTCTTGGCTTTCTGTGCCCTGTAAGCTGGGCAGTAGCTATCATTGTGGCCTCTGTTTGCCTTTTCCTGGTGACTATGGGTTTCAGGTCTCGCTATATATTCATTGGCCACTGGACATCTTTTGTGAAATGTCTGTTCAAGTCTTTGCTTATTTTTTAAATTTCCTTAAGTTTTCTCTTTAAGACAAATCCTTCTAAAATATTATTTTTTTTACTTCATGAGTGTTTTCCATGTATTTATGCACGCATATACAGATGTATACATGTGCATCGTGTGTGTAGTGCCCACAGAAGGCCAGAAGACTCCCTAGGACTGGAGTTCTAGATCACTATGAGCCACTGTTGAGTACTAGGAACTAAACTGGGGTCCTGTACAAGAACAGCAAGAGCTTTTTAACCTCTGGTCCATCTTTCCTGTCCCATCTTTAGTTTTCTAGAACTACTTTGATCCTAACTGTTCTGTATTCAAACCCCATGGCAGAATTCCAATGGTCCCCTGTCATCTCCCCTGTCTCTGGTGCCCAAAAGGGCTTCCTGAATCCTTCTCTCTCTGTCCTGGCTACTGTTCTCCTTCAGGGCTTACTGACATCCTTCCTGTGAAGCGTCTGTGAGAACCTGCATGATTGAGAAGCACCTTGATGACCCCTGTCTGATGCGGGGGTGGGGGATGGGGGAGGAAGAGGAGCCAGAGGACAGGGAAGGGGGATCAGACTGGGTTTAAATTGCCTTTCATTTACGATGTGGGGAAGTGTGGTGGTTTGAATATGCTTGGCCTAGGGAATGACACTATTAGGAGGTGTGGCCTTGTTGGAGTGGGTGTGGCCTTGTTGGAGTAGGTGTGGCCTTGTTAGAGGAAGTGTATCACTGTGGGTGTGAGCTTTAAGACCCTTGTCCTAGCTGCCTGGAAGCCAGTCTTCTCCTAGCAGCTTTCTGATCAAGATATAGAACTCTCAGCTCCTCCTACATCATGTCTGCCTGGATGCTGCCATGCTTCCTGCCTTGATGAAAATGGACTGAACCTCTGAACCTATAGGCCAGCCCCAATCAAATGTTGTCCTTATAAGAGTTGTCTTGGTCATGGTGTCTGTTCCCCTTCTGGCTTCAGAAGTGTCCATTGAAAATCAGATGCCACACTGGCACCTGTCCCACCTGTCTGATGTTCTTTACCCATTGGAAGCATTCAGGTTTCACTCAGGAGTTTCAGAATTTCCCAAGGTGGGGATTTTCCATAGCCCAGCCTGGGCCCCTTCCAGGCCTGTTCTCCTTTCAGTGCAATTTCCTAGATAACTTTATTCCAACCTGCTATAGTCTGTCCCCACCACCTCCCCCACCCCAAGACGCCATGTTTGGCCTCTAGGGTGGCAGTACTGGGAGATGGTAGAGATGGTAGAGAAAGGTCACTGGAGCAATGTGCCGGAAGGAGATTGTGGGCCCTGGTCTTTTCCCTCTTTTGCTTGTTGGCCACATTCCATCCATTATATCTCATCCACCATTGCCATGAAGTTCCCAGCAAAGGCCTAGAAGCTTCAAAAACCATGGACCACACTTGATACCTTTTCTATTCATGAGTTGATTATCAGATTCTTTTCTTTTTCTTTTTTGATATGTGTGTGGTGTAAGTGTATGCCAGTGTGTGAATGTATGTGTGTGTGTGTATAAACCAGTGGTTCATGTTGAGTATCTTTTTTCAACTGTTCTCCATTGTACAAATTGAGTCAGGCTTTCTCATTTAACCCAGACCTAGCCCAGCTAGCCAGCTTGCTCAGGGGCTCTCCCATCTCTACTTCCTGAGGACTGTGATCACAGGTAGGCCACACCTTCCCAGTATTTACATGGCTACCAGTCTTCATACTTGCCTGCAAGTGCCTTACCCTCCAAGCATCTCTCTCGCTCTGTATCTACGAACTCCTAATGAGGCTACTCATTTTTATCCCTCCTAGCTGAATCACTGGGAGCCTTTATTAGGTTTTCTAAAAGATTCCATTACATTAATGAAGAGATAGCATTGCTGTGAATGACTTGGGCATGCCTCTTGTTGTAGATAGGAGACCTACAGAGGCTTGGGTTGGTGGGACATGCGGTGTGTGACAACAGAGATCACAGGAGACTGGGGTGAGCTAGAAGGTGGGCTAGGTATTTTTATTTTTGAAGTGGGAAATCCAGATTTTTAAAGGCTTATACACATCAACAATCAATGTGGTATTAAAAAAAGTCAACTTGTAAACTGGGATGGTGCCTTGTGCTTGTAATCTTAGCCCTTGAGAAGGTAAGGCAGAAAGATAGCCTCAAGTTTGAGGCTATCCTGGACTACATAGTGTTCCAGGCCAGTGTAGGTTACAGAGTGAGATCTTGTCTTAAAATCAACTATCCCTACCTCCAAACAATAACAACAACAACAACAACAACAACAACAACAACAGCATGTTAGTCATGCAAAGCATGTCTTTTGGCACAGTTTGACTGTGAGTTGCCTTTACAGCCTCTATGACCAGCCTCACATTAGCAAATTACCACTACATTTATTCTCTCAATTTACTTCTCACACTAGCCCTGAGAAGACGGCTCTTGTTAAGAGCAGCTCATGGGTAGAATTTGTTACAAGAGCTAAGTGCAATCTGGTGTGGTAGTGCAGGCTTGCAGTTGTGTCATCTGGGAAGCACTGGTTTGTAAACCCCTATAGGCTCCTATATTGGAATGTTTGGTTCCCAGTTGGTGGAACTCTTTGGGAAGGACTAGGAGGTGTGGCCTTGTTGGAGGAGGTGTATCACTGGGGGTGGGCTTTGAGATTTCAAAAGCCCGCACCAGGTCCAGTGTTTTGCTCTCTCTGACTCTAACTTGAGGATAAGATGGAAGCTCTCAGCTCCTGCTCCAGAGCCATGCCTGCCTACCTATGAAGTGGAAACTTAAGGATTTTTGGAAAGTTGATTAGATGGTTTGTTTGTTTGGTTTTTTTTTTTTTTTTGCTAGGGTAAACATGTAAAAGAATGTTTTGTTAAGGCAGACACAGGAGAGAGAGCATGTTCTGCTAAAGCAAGTATGTGAAAGGACACGTGCTAAAGGGCTCTTTGTTAATGACACGCATGCATTGGTCCACCTTACATTACGCAGTGGAGTTAAATTTGTTGGGACTCCACAGAGAAAAACACACCAAAAGACTTTTGGTGGTGTACTCCAGTTTCTTTTTCTTTTTTTTTTTTTTAAAGATTTATTTATTTATTATATGTAAATACACTGTAGCTGTCTTCAGCCGCACCAGAAGAGGGCATCAGATCTCATTATGGGTGGTTGCTAGGATTTGAACTCATGACCTTCTGAAGAGCAGTCAGTGCTCTTCCCCACTGAGCCATCTCACCAGCCCCGTACTCCAGTTTCTTGATGCTTTCTCCGACTCGGGCTGATCAGATGTACCTGCTGAGGCAAGACATATGGAAAACACTTGATGATCGGAGAGTATAAATAGGACTTCAAGGGTGACAGAGAGGGAGCTTGGCTGGTTGGCACGGCTAGCTGTGCAGTGCTTGAGGGTCTCATGTCTTCCCCGATCTTTGCTTCCCTAAGAGAGACTCAGCTGAAAACTTCTCTTGGTGTTCATTTTGATCCTCCCCCCCCGCCCCTCCGTTGACTGGAGCCAAGGCCGAGGCCTGGCTGTCTCTGCAGGTCACATCACTGCTGTTGCTAACCTGACTCTACCGAACTAGAATGTTGACGTATCTATAAAGTTTGTGAGTGGATCGAACTGGGCTGTCTGCTAACCTGTAAACTGAACTGCTGATTTCCAGACTACACAGACAAGAATTATTCCAAAGGATCTTTTAAAACAGGTCTACTTCCCCCACATCCTTTCTTTTCCACTACCTCTGGTAGGTGATGGGCTACAAGGGAGGTTAAAGTGTTTAAGAACCACCGTTAAAAATAAAGTTAAAAAAAATTAAAGTTACATGCCTGCTACCATATTCTCTGCCACGAGGATGATGGACTAACTCTCAGAACCGTAAGCAAGGTTTCAATGAAATGTTTCTTTTATATGTTGCCTTGGTCATGGAGCCTCTTTAGTGCAATAGGATGGAAACTATGATACTAGAATGTATAGAGAAACATTGTTTCAAAAATTAAAAGGAAAAAAAAATCAGGTAAGACTAAGTGCAGTGCTCTGTGGAAATATCTTTACCATGCCAGTGTTGGCTCCTAGGTAGTTATGGGTGCATGGGGTTCAGATGATCACACTGGGAAGACTGAAGTGAGCTGACAGGTCCCCAGCTGCCCCTTCTTTAGGGTCTACTATGTCTTTTTTTTTTTAAGAAAATTTTATTTATATATTTATTTTATTCATATGAGTATACTGTAGCTGTCTTCAGACACACCAGAAAAGGGCATCGGATCTCATTACAGATGGTTGTGAGCCACCATGTGGTTGCTGGGAATTGAACTCAGGACTTCTGGGAAAGCAGTTAATGCTTTTAACCACTGAGCCATCTCTCCATCCCCTAGGGTCTACTATGTCTTATATATGGCTTTCTCCTAAGGAGTCAGGAAGTTTGGTCCATGGAGTGGTAATATTAACATGTAGTGGAGGGCCGGCGAGATGGCTCAGCGGGTAAGAGCACTCACTGACTCTCTTCCTAAGGTCCTGAGTTCGGATCCCAGCAACCACATGGTGGCTCACAACCACCCGTAATGAGATTGGACGCCCTCTTCTGGTGTGTCTGAAGACAAAAAAAGAAAAAGAAAAAAGAAAAAAAAATCAAACATGTAGTGGCACTTTTAAGGGTGGGAGCTAAGTGGGAGGCTCCTATTGTTCCATCCTTTATCATCCGCTTTACCCTGTGACTCTTCCCCTGTCATGTGCTCCTAAGGGATGCTACCTACTATGAGGTGATGGAGTCAGGCCTGTCCTAACCATTTAGGCTTCCAGCCTTTGTAACTTGAGCTAACCAAACATCTCTTCACAAATACACAGGCATTTCATTTTGACAGTGGGGAATGGCGCTTAAGCTGCACCATGCTCCTCCAGGACCACTCTTAGAAAGGACCAGGCAGACAGAAGTAGTCGAGTGAACTTGTGACTGCCACACTGGGGTTCCTCTGGTGGGCAGCCCCTGTTCCGGAGCTTCCCATCCTCATGGCTGGGACTTGAGAACTGTGCTGTGGTCCCAAGTGATTCCCCTTCCTTCTCACTTTCTCTTTGCAAGTGTCAGGTGGCCCATGCTTCAGGCTCTGCTCATGTACATCTGTTCTCCAGGAGACCCTTCCAAGCCTTCTCCCAAGAAATCCTATACATGTTGATTCTCTGTTTCCTGGGTTAATCTTCAATTCTGCTTGACTAGAATCACCTAGGAGAAAGAGACACACTTCTCCATGTGCCTATGAAGTCATTTCTAGAGCGGTTTAATGGAAGAGGGAAGACTCATCTTGTACTTTCTTTGGCTGGGGTCCTGGATAGAATAAAGAGTGTAAAGGAGAGAGCACTGGCCATTGTTACTCTCCATCTATGCTTCATTTCTATGGAAGCAATGGATGAGCCATCCCATGCTCTTGCAGCCATGGCTCTCCACCATGATGGACCAATACCCCCTCCAACATGGAGCCCAAGCCAACCTTTACTAAGGTTGATTTCCTTATGTCTTCTGCTGCAGGAATGAGAACATCTAGTATTACACTGGGGGTTGGGGCTCTAACCTTACAGCTTGGAGGGCCTCTGGCTTGCAGGGGTGGGATGGGGGAGTAGAAGTATGGAGTTAGTCCTGCCTCTCCTTAAGGATGTTTGTATGAAGAGCAGTGGCTGATAAAAGAGCTGAGGACACTCCCGACTGGCAGGAAGGGGTCTCAAGGGTGGCCAGCCCAATTCCTTATTCATGAGGCAAACCTCCTGCTGAGTCCTGATAACTATGAAGGACTCACAGGTATGATAGTGCCACAGGGTTACCTGTACTTTGTAATTATTATTTTTTTTTTTTAAAAAAAACCAATTAAACAAAAGAGCTGTGGTCATCAAAATGGCAACCCTCTTTTGGCACTTGGATGACCCTGTGTCTGGGGCCAGGACACATTCCTGGACACATTTCCTACACATTCTTGTTTTCTTTCAGCCTGTAGGGAACACAGTAGGAACCTTTGCCCCACCCTTTGGGGGAGAAGGTCAGGGTTTTAATGGCTGCCCCGTTCCCCTCCTTTGCACTGAGTTCTGCGCACGTGAGTTTCCACGGGGCTCCACTCCAGTGGAGGCAGGGATCTAGCTTGACTCCAGCGCTGACCAACTAGATAAGGTGCTGAGATGTTCAGCCTGTGCCTTCTCTGCTTTCTCTTTTTCTTCTTCATTGCTACTCAAGGTCACCCTACTTTGCTTCTTGTAAGGGGACAGATCTATCCCTTTTTCCCAGCTCAGTGGGTCCATTACTGTCCTTGTCCTTCGGGGAGAATGTGGGCCCCTTTCTTCTCGGAGCAGTTGCTGGGGACTCGACGGCTTTCACACTGGACACTGTGGCTTATGGCCTGGTGGCACTCCGTCTGAGGTGGGCATCAGCCACTGGAGGTGGAGCAGGGCTGAGGAGGCCTCTGGGGCCTAGGGATTTGCCCAGCTCGGAAGATGGTCTCGATTTCCTGGTGTTGTTCTTGGTTTAGAAAACAGAGAGGGTTCTCCGGCTTTTTGGAAGTTCACCCAATTGCTCTGGGGAAGTATCTGGACCACGCGGTCTGTGGTTACGTTTCGTATCATTGTGTCTCCATGAGTTTGCTTTTAAAAATTACATTTTCTCTCCGTTTCAGCTGAGTCACTTTCTTCCTCCTCCTCCTGACACTCCCAGGAGCTGGAAGGAGCCCTGCCCCAAATCCTTGGCTCCTCCAAGCCAGATCTTTTCCAAATGTCAAACTCTTAGGAACCTTGCCCCAGGGCAAAGTGGGTCCTAACCCTGATCTCTTTCCTGAATCTTTTCTGGTTTTAGCTCTGTGGGGTGGGCCCTGTCTTGAGATTTTTCAGGGAGGGCCTAGCAGGGAGGCTTTACTCTTAGTAAGGACTCACACTCCCCTACTGAGCTGCCTCCAAATCTCCTTAGTGGTCTGTGAATGCCAGCATGGAGGAGCTACTCTGGACCTGCTTGCTGCCTTAGAGTGGGCCTGAGACTCAATTAGGGCTCAACCTCCACACCCACCTTTAGTGAATTCCAACTGTGTACACTGCCCCTTCCTTCTGTCCCTCAAAGACTTTGTAGTCAATCTTTCAGAATGGACAGCAGGACAGAAAGCAGAGAGTAGGACAGCATAGAAGGGAGGGCCAGCTCATCGGACAGGTGCTCTGAGCTTTCCAAGATGGCCTGGAGAAATAAGGGCCATTCTCTCTGTGGAATTCTACTGTGTTCAGAGCATTTTGTGCTGACTGTGACTTTTCAGAAGGCTGTGGTTATTCAGAGACACGTTGCCTCGTGAGGAAGCAGGCAGAGGCTTCGGCTCCTGAGCCAGGACCTGCTTCATAGTCAGTCCTCATTTAGCCAAGCTCTTACTTATTTTTCTGTTTGTCCAGAGGCTTAGCAGGTACAGGGTGAGTGGGGGAGGGGGATTGGACTGATCCTCTTGCCTATGTCTCCTGATTCTAAAATTAAGTTTCCTAGGATTTTAGTGTATTTAATTAGCTACATGTTTGTTTATCTATTGTGCATGAGTGCGCATGTATAAATACATGTGGCTGTCAGAGGACAATGTACAAGAGTTAGTTCTCTGCCTCCACCATGTGGGTCCCCGGGGAATTGAACTTGGGTCATCGGGCTTGGCATCGGGTGCCTTTCCCTACTGGACCATGTCTTCATTCCCACTATCACATCTGAGAAATTCTAACTTGGTAAAGTCAGACCACCACAAAATACCATGACACCGTGTTAGGAGCGGAGACTTTTTTGATTGGAAACTTTGGTAGTTCTAGAAAAAACTATTAACATTCATTCCTTATAGAGGTAATGGCAAAAAATAAAATAAAATAAAATAAAACAACAACAACAAACCCCCAAACCCAAAAGCCAAAGTGAAGTGAAATCCATTCTGTCTTGAATATATTTCATTTAGGTCCTGTGGTTACTTAGTATAGTACAAAGGGTGAACTCAAACCATAGGTTGGACTGGAAGAAAATGCTATATTATCCATTAACCTGTTTTGGAAGTAGCCAGTTACTGTGGAAGATGAAAATTACCCAGAGGCAGCCATGTTCTGAGAGGCCTTGGAGGATGAGGTGCCATGGAAGGGGTGGGATGGGAACAGGGAGGTGCCATCTTGTAGAGGATGCTGCAACCTTGGGAGTGAAGCCTCCAGTCACTCATTACCCAGGAAATGCCAGAGGAAGAGTGCAATCTTCCAGAGGAGCTCTTTGCAAGTCTCTGACCCACAGCATGACAAGCCAGTTAGACTAGCTGTCTGGTATCTACTGCTAAGGCAGGAGGAAGAATTCTAGACACTGCCCCTTTTGTTGGCACAAAACCCTCTGCACCCTCAACCCTTCTGCAGACACTGCTAACCAGGAGCCGAGCAGGTGGTCCCAGTGTCCTTTAGCATAGCTGTTCCTTTTGCGTGACCTTCCCCTGACTTAATTTCAGAATCGCAGTGGTTGCTAGACTCTGTGTGTTGGGTACCAGGACCTACTGATGATTCCACTTAACACCTGTTGAGACACTGCCGCCCCCTGAGAGTTTCTTGGAGGAATTTTTCTTGTTTCCCCAAGTTGTTGCTCACCCAGGCACATCCGATGTTCAGTGGTAGCTACGTGTAGACCCAAAGGAGCCATGAAGTCTGGATCCTGACAAATGGCAGGGTACATGGTGCTGGCATCCATTTCAGGCATGGATTCAAGTTGGCTCTGTGACTTTTCTTCTCTTTGGGAAGTTTTTTCCTTCTTCTTCTTTTTGAGGAGTGATAAAACCAAACTGCTTATGCAAGCAGCAACATGGGACTCCAGTCCAAAGCCGCTTCCTTCTCTTCTTCGCTCACAAAAAAATAATTCACATAGAAGCTGTTCTTTGGCCAAGGCTTGTCCCCTCCCCAGCAGGGGACTTTCTTTTTTTTTTTTTTTTGTTGACTTCAGCACAAATTCAGAGTTTTCTCTCCAGATTTTGGGGTGTGTCTCCATATCCCTTGGGAAACTTTGTTTAGACCCAGCATATTTGAGGCTTCTCTGTTTTCTTCCCCCCCCCCCCAAGCTTAATAATCCAGCCATGCGAGTTTGGGGAGGCAGATGCCTGTCTGAATTCATTTGTATGCCTTAAACCCATGTGCTCGTACCTGGAGGAGAGGCATCAGATGGAGTCACAGGACAGCTGCATGTCAACTGGGGAGCTGGGCAGCCTTGCCACAGAGACTAGGCATAGTAAGATGTCTGTGCTTCAGTTTCCTTATCTGTAAGCTGGGGTTTGGAAATGGTATCTGCTAAGCACTAGCAGAAGCAGGGGCACGTAACTGACCTTGTCATGCCGAGGATGGTGGCGCTGAGTGGGTAAGGGAAGTCTGGGTCCTCAGACAGGGCTGGCCTTGGGGTGAGTTTGATGAAGGAAATACTCATATTGTGTTCCTAGCAAGCCAGCTGCCTCCCAGGTGCTTTTTCAATGGCCTAAGGGGCAAACACTTATAAAGTCATCTACATGCCCGGTAAGTGAAGTGGCTGCACCATCTCCCACAGGTCTGACTATGCCAACCAACCCTTCAGGCTCGGCGAGAGCAAAGGTGAGAGCATCCATTTTCTTTCCAGCTCTGCAGCAGAGTTCCTCCGAGGCCAGGTACTATAAATACAAGAGTAGATTTAGTCTTTCCCCCGGGCCTCGTGCAAAATAGGAAGCTTATTCGTTTGTTCACTCATTCATTCATTCATTCATTCATTCATTCATTCATATTTATAATTATCTAGGTTTGTATGTACCCATGGAAGTGCCCCCTATCCCATGCCACAGTGCCCATGTGGAGGTTAGAGGACAGCTTTCAGGAGTTGGTTCTCTCCTTCCACGAGGAAGGTCATCAGATTAGACAGCAAGAGGCTTTTCACTTGCTGAGACAATTCGCTGACCCACCTGGGCATCTCTGCCCTGTCAAATGGGAATAAAAATCAGGAGTGTGGGGCTCAGGATGGGTGCTTGCTTTGGTGCCCATCAGGATGCCCGGCATACAGTGTGGGCACTGTGGCCACGAAAGCTAGGGTGAAGAGCAGCTCAGGCTTTGCTTTGCAGTGGTAGCCAACAGCTGGGAAGGAGCTGGTGAGTAACCTTCACAGCAGGCCCTGAGGCACTGAGTGATTAAGCTGATGGCAGGGGCTGCAGCCCTAGGCTGAAGGCAGGAGACAGAAAGAAAGTGAGCTCTGAGAGCTGGCTGGGCTGAGGGTGGCAGAGAATTCCTCTTCCTGTTGGTGATTCCCATCGGGCCTTGGCCAGAGTTCCTGGGATGAGGAAGTACAGAGAGGTGGGTGGGGCTTCGCCACCTGGTTTCCTTCCCACAAGCAAGAAGCGTGAGCATTGTCTTCAGCCCTCCCATGACCGTTACCCCCCTTTACACATTACATCAAAGCTGTTCAGGAAGAACACCGCTCAGGAGCAGGTCATTTATTTAAAACCTTTCTTAATGCTTGAAGGAAAACCACGCCACGTGACAGTGTCCGGGCCCTGTGGCCTAACTGCGTACCAGAAGCTGACAGACTTACAACGCCACGTGACAGAAGCAGACCCTGACTGAGCAGCCCGCATGGTACTATTCTTCCTTAGGAAAAATGGGTGCCAGCAATATTGTCTCTATACTGTTTCAGAGATGCCGCCGGCCTGGTTCTGAGTTCCAGCGGGTGAGCGCATGTGTGTGAGGACAGCTGGGCTGCTGTCTCCTATTCATTTGGCTTTGGGCTGTCAAGGGTTTTGCTGTCTTTGGCCCTCTCATTTTAGAATAACAGGGCTATTTATTGATACAAAGGAGAGGTGTTCAAATCATCTCATTAAGATTCGAAGCTCAAAATAAACACTGTATCTTTATTTGGAGACTCGCATCCTTCCTCACCGGAAGGCTCCCGAGTGAATGTGTATGAAGCTGAGGCCCGAGGAGGAGGAGCTGTTTTCAAAGGCTGCCTTGCTTATGTTTTAGACTCTGCAAAGGACTCCATCAGGCACACGAGACTTCCAACAGTTTTGAGCAAAAGGGCGCTGGAGATAAATATATTCCACGTTTCTAATCACACAAGGAATCATGAAATGATATATTTTTTTTTTTTTTTTTTACTTTTTGCATGGGGCGGGGGTAGGGGATGACAGAGGCATGGAAAATACACAACAGAGATCAGTCAGTGGGTTCAAATGAGCAGAGGAAGTGATTTTGTGCCTTTGGGGCGGGGGAACACTGAGATAATAAATACAAATGAAGAATATTTACAGTAGGAACAACAAATAGAACATCAGTAGGTGAACACGAGACACTAACAAACCCAGCTCAGACTCTGGGACAAATGAGCAGCTGAGGCAGAAACTTTTAAAAGAGAATGTTTGTGAGTGACGTAAGCAGAAAGGGTCAAGGTGCCACGCAGGCACATGGCATTAGAGCACCACAATCTACATTCATTTCCCATGGCAAAGCCTGGCATGCTGGCTTCCTTCCTTCCAGGCAGAACGGACTAAATGCACACACTATCTGTTCTCTGCAGCCCCATACCTTTCTGGGGGTTTCCTAGCGTGTCACTGGCCCACCCTCCCCCAAATAACTTTTTCCTTTCAAGCTTAACCTATGAGAGATTGAGATCCTTCACACAGGGACCCCAGCTGAGTCTGGGGAAGTTCTTCGAGAAACGTGGCTGTTTCTGGCCTCAGGGGAGCATGCTACTTTCCTGTCTGAGACATGTCTAGCTGGGTGCCTGCTGAAGAGAACCTTAGGGCCTTAGGGGAGCAGAGCCTGTGCGGTGGTGGTGGTGGTGGTTGGGGTGGGGAGGGTTGTGCTGTGATGGCAGAGCTGCCTAGCGGCAACAGAAACCATGCAGCTTGCCGAACTGAAACTCCCTAATTACTATTTGGCCAGTCGTTGTAGAAAAAGTTGGCTGAGCCTTGCTCTGGAGACCTGGCCCAGGATACCCTCCACTTCTGTAAAATTGGCTGCCAGAGGACCAATTGTGTCAGCTGAAGAGGAAGGTTGAACCTGTGAAGTCCCGTCTTTCCCCTTTGACCTTTCTTTTGTCTATCCACACTTCTCTCCTTGTCCCTACATTTCCACTTGGGCTATGGAGAATAAGCTACTCCTCCAAGTATGCTGAAACAAGTGACACTCCCCACGGGTGACACTCCCCACGAGCAACGTTTTCTTAGCCTTTCTGATGCCTTCCTCTCTTCTCCCTCTTTGTGGTATGCAGAGGCTGAATTCCAGCTTGGCTGTACCGATCCAACGTACAGGCTCATGGGCCTTGGCTGAGGTCAAGCTGAGACAGCAAAACTCTAAGGAAAGGCTGTCTGTGGAAAGGACTCCTTGACTGAGCGTCTCCCTTTCGGTATCCGGCTCTTGGGGGTGGGGGGTGGGGAAGAGACACCCACGTGGGCAGTGCTGGTGACGCTCGCCTTTAATCCCAGCACTTGGGAGGCAGAGGCAGGTGGATTTCTGAGTTCAAGGCCAGCCTGGTCTACAGAGTGAGTTCCAGGACAGTTCTCTATATAGCCAAGGCTATATAGAGAAACCCTGTCTCGAAAAACCAAAAAAAAAAACAAAAAAAAAAAA
>JADRCC010158227.1:0-11098 GCA_019843855.1 Hylomyscus alleni
AAAAAAAAAAAAAAAAAACCTCCTATGATAAAATAAAAAACTAAGCTTGGGCCAGCAAGATGGTTCATGGTAGAAGCACTTGCCTGATGAGCTGAGTTCCCGCAAGCACAGGACCAGTTCTCACAAGTGTTCCTCTGACCTCCCCACAGACATCATGGCACACTCATACATACATACATACAAACATACATCCATATAAACATACATACATCATACATACAACACATACCTGTAACTTTAATCGTTTTAAAACTGTTCCCTTAGAAGTGGAGAAAATAGAATGATTACCAGAGCGGAGGAAGGGTGGAGTGGGGCATGGGAAGAGATAAGTGAGAAAGAAGGCTGAGTTCTCGTGTTCCATAGCAGAGAGTGGATGCCATTTATGGCTGAATCGAGTTTATAATTGGTTGCATATTTTAAAATAGCCAGAAGATCAGATTTCAATGTTCTCAACACAAATAAATGATAAATGTCTAAGGTCATGGGCATACTGATGGCCCTGACTTGGTCTTTGCACACACAAATATATGTCTACAAATACAAGGCTGTCCTCGGCAGGCTTTGTGTCAACTTGATACAAGCTAGAGGCATCGATAGAGAAAATGTCCTTATCAGCTTGACTTGTAGGCTAGCCTGTGGGGCGTTTTTCTCGATGAATGATTGATGTGGAAGGGCCCAGCCCACTGTGGGCGGTACCATCCCTAGGCAGGTGGTCCTGGGTTCCATAAGAAAGCAGCTGTGCAACCCACAGGGAACAAACCAGTGAGCAGCACCCTCCTGCTTACTTTCTGTCTCTAATTCCTGCCCTGACTGCCTTCCATGATGGACTGTGATCCGGGAGGTGAAATAAACCCTTTCCTCCACAAATTGGTTTTGGTCAGTGTTTTATCAGAGCAATGGAAACATCATAATCCATAAGTCTTTGCAATTTGAGGGGGGAGGGGAGGGAGAGAGAGAAGGAGAAAGAGAGGGAGAGAGGGAGAGAGAGTGAGACTAGCATTCATTCTTTCCCCTGGTCTCAGACTTCTCAACCTTCAAAACTGTAAGAAAGGAACATCTCTTGTTTATTAATTACCCAGTCTAAGGCGTTTTGTTATAGCAACCTGAATGGGCTAAGGCACACACACACACACACACACACACACACACACACATTTGCATCAGAGAGCAAGTTGACCTTGAGCTTGTGTCTTGGGACGCCCGGCCCAATAGAGTCTGGCACCTTTGCCACCCTTGTTTGAGTTTTTTTTCCCTCTGAACTTCTTTGTTCTGTCAGGCAGCTATTGAGAGCGTTTCATTCATTTACCAGTTAGATCCTTTTGAAGCTCTCATTTAAAATAATTTGATATTCAAGCAGTATGTGTGTGGTTGAAAGTCATGAAATTATTCATCAGAAAGCCCTCTTTCTTTCTCTCAGATAGCAAGTGAAGTGTGCAGCAGCTCCCCCGAGCAATGTTCACTGCCTGGAAAAACCCTTTTCGCAGCAAGGCTTTGCCACCATCCCTAAATTGAGTTATTCTGACAGCCTTTGATGCACTGTAAGGGTTTTTTTTTCCCCCTCTAAGCATACATATGAAAGCTGAACAGCAACATAATTTAATTCTTCACGATTTACTTTTTAATCACCAGGGTGGTTCTTGTGGGGTCCAGAACGTTGACCCCATTTTCTCAAGTAGAAATTGACTTGGGTCAAATCATTCTTGGAATTTGAATTAGGTATTTTTCTCCTTGCCGCCTTTAACTTCAAGCTTCATTTTCCAGCAGCTGGGAACATCTGTGCTGCCTCTGAATCCCAGACAATTTGAGGCAACCAAATGTGGACAAAGAAGCAATTCACAATGTGCTAAATTCCACTGGCAGAATTCTTCATTATGCTCTGAATTGGTGTCGAGGTGCAATTGTGTTTAGGTGTCTGAATTCCCTTTGCAAAAGGAAAATGAGACAATTACCAAGGATTTGGAATGTAATCAAAATAGCACAGCCATTTTACTGCTGAATAAGAAATCTTCCTGTAAACACTATAGCATGTTATTTCAGGGGAGGGGGAAATATTTACCATGAAGGGATTTGATTAAAAGTAGTCACAGGAAGTTAAGAGACCTTCTCGATTCAAATGTGTGCTGACAACTTTATTGTCTGATAATTTATTCAATGAGCAAGAAACAAATACATGTAGTGCTAATAAACCACCCAACGCATGCCACCAAAGTATTTCTCCAGACAGGAATTGATCCTTTACCAGAGAAAGAACCTCAGAATTGCAAAGTGCCCACCTAGCAGAAAGGACACGGATCAAATATCAAGGATCTAGAGGAAGGAGAGAACTCAAGGATGCTTAAGCCATATGTAACTCTTCTTAGACAAGATCAGTCCAGAGTTGACACAAACTGTACTAGGAGGGTCCCACCAAGAGCCCCAGAGGGAATATTCTAGAGGTCCAAGGTATAGGGTTATGGAAACAGTCTCTGGTTTGATGTCCTTAAAAGGTCTTTATCCGGGCTGGAGAGATGGCTCAGTGGTTAAGAGCACTGACTGCTCTTCCAAAGGTCCTGAGTTCAAATCCCAGCAACCACATGGTGGCTCATAACCATCCATAACGAGATCTGATGCCCTCTTCTGGAGTGTCTGAAGACAGCTACAGTGTACTTACATATAATAAATAACTCTTTAAAAAAAAAAAAGGTCTTTATCCAATCTCCAATATGATTTATTGATTTATGGCTTATGTTTCCTCTAATCTTCTTTACATGACCCCAAACACACCTCTCTGTAATAACTCAGACTAGCTTCTAGAATTTACATTTCCATCTTTCTCAGTCTGCCTGTCTATGATACAAGGACTCCTCCAGGGATCCCTGATCTTGTCCCCTTTGCTATCTCCTGTGGGTGAGCACTGCTAACCTGCCACGGACTGGGGTTTCTTGCGGGGTCCCCTTGATCCGAGGGACGATGGGTCCTGACCAGATGTGCATGGGATTCAGCTGTGACAAACAGACTCAACACAAGTAGTGCAGGATCTGAATGTATTTCTTAAAAATGGCATGAGACTCTTACAATCATTGCAAAAGAGAAATGATAAATCTGGCAGCTCAGTAGTTGAGGTACATCTGAGGCTACCTGAAATATACTGGGTCTAAAGCAGCAGCCATCCCCTCTGGACTGGTGCTGCATCCCCTGGGCCCAAGTGCTCTAGGCCCGGGGGACTGTGAACTGCATGAATCTAGATCCTAGTTCATCTCAGTCGGTGAGTCAGAGAGAGCAAGAGAGAGCACAAAGTGAAAACCAGACTTATATGGCATACAGCAAGCAGGGCAGATGATAAGAGTCACGTAGGTGGGCGGAAGTTACAGCAAGGGGCACAAGGCTGAGGTCACTTAGGCAAGTGACGGCTACATCAAGTTCAGTAGGATCTGGTAACCAGGTGAGAAGCAGGCAGAAGAGCAGTTGAGCCTCCCTGCTGGGGCTATCTTGGTATTCCTATGCTAATTCTCTGGTTGTGCTGGAGGCAAGGACTAGGAGAATCTGACCTAGCATTTCCTGCTAATTCTCTGGGTCTTGCTGGTGACCTAACAGTTCTAGCTAATGCCCTAACACTACATTATTTCTCTAACAATGTCAGAGGCAATTAGTTCTAGGTGGGTAACATTCTTTACCGAAATTCCAGGCCAGGGTTTGGCTAGGATGTTGGGACACTGGTGAAAGGTCAGAGAGAAATGTCTGATTTTTGCTAGCTGTTCTATCTTGGTGAATACCTAGCACAAGAGTACGAGGACATATTTGGGCTACCTCTGAGTTAAGGGGTGCCAGGTGATAATGCGGGTGCAGGAGACTGCCTTCCTTGAAGGTTTTGCCTCAAATACTGCTGTCATGCAAGGTCTGTGTGGCATTAACCATCACTGGCTGTGGCCTCCTGACTCTGGGTAGTTCTTCTCTCCTTATTTAGAACATTGAAAAAGGTCAGGGAGGTGCCGGGCATGGTGGCACACACCTTTAATCCCAGCATTTGGGAGGCAGAGGCAGGCGGATTTCTGAGCTCGAGGCCAGCCTGGTCTACAGAGTGAGCTCCAGGACAGCCACGGCTACACAGAGAAACCCTGTCTCGAAAAACCAAAAATAAAAAATAAAAAAGGGTAAGGGAGATGAGGGAGATGTTCATCATTGCTGGTAATAATCGGGCTGGCGCCCATAGTCCAATTTCCTGAATGTCATGAGACTCCCCAGGAGCCATGGACTCATGAACACAATCTAGCAGTTTCTCTGAGACCCTCCACACCCAGACAGGATGGTTGTATGATCATGGAGCCAGAGAGAACATGGTGGGAGATGGGACAGCTGTCAGACTGACCTAGTGGTTTTACTATGTAGCCACAAATGGAAAGACAAAGAGGAACTAAGCGGAGGGCAGGGGCCACTTCCCAGAGGAACATCATTAACCTGCATATAAAAATGTCCTCCGGCTTCTTGTTCTCTGGGAAAACACCAAATGGCAGATGACGTATGTGCAGCGAGAGGGCCCAGGGGCCCAGGATTAGGAGGCCGCGGTGGCTTCCACAGAGGATTCGGCAGCTGCCTTAGGGGGCCACGGTCGTGGTCGAGGCTGTGACTGTGGTCAAGGCCGCGGGCCTCCACGGAGGTAAAGCTGAAGACAAGGAGTGGATCCCCGTCACCAAGCTGGGCTGCCTGGTTAAGGACATGAAGATAAAGTCCTTGGAGGAGATCTACCTGTTCTCCCTGCCTATTAAGGAGTCTGAGATCATTGACTTTTTCCTGGGTGCATCCCTAAAGGATGAGGTTCTGAAAATCACGCCAGTGCAGACTCAGGCTGGCCAGCGGACCAGGTTCAAGGCATTCATCGCTATTGGGGACTACAATGGTCAGGTTGGTCTTGTTGTTAAGTGCTCCAAGGAGGTTGCTACTACCATCCGAGGGGCCATCATCTTGGCCAAGTTTTCCATTGATCCTGTGCTTAGAGGCTACTGAGGGAACAAGCTTGGCAAGCCCCGTACTGTTCCATGCAAGGTGACAGGCCAGTGTGGCTCTGTGCTGGTGCGTCTCATCCCTGCCCCCAGAGGTACTGGCATTGTCTCTGCTCCTTTGCCAAAGAAGCTCCTGATGATGGCTGGTATAGATGACTGCTACACTTCAGCCAGAGGCTGCACTGCCACCCTGGGCAACTTTGCCAAGGCCACCTTTGATGCCATCTCCGAGACCTACAGCTACCTGACCCCCAACTTCTGGAAAGACTCTGTTCACCAAGTCTCCTTACCAGGAATTCACTGATCATCTTGTGAAAACCCACACCAGAGTCTCTGTTCAGAGGATCAGGCTCCAGCTGTGGCTACCACATATTGTTATATGACAACAATAAATGAATTAAGTCTGTTAAAAAAAAATGTCTTCCAAATTCCTAACCTAGGGAAGTTTGTGCCAGAGCTCCTTCAGGCACCACGGCCCGTCTATCACTTCCTGGGCTTCTATTTTGTCCCCCCCCCTTTCAAAACCACTGCTGTCTTCCTTTCCCATTGTCACTACCGTTTTCTTAATATTCTCCCTTAGATTGTCTCACATTTTATTTAACATTGCTTTCAAAGAAAGAGACTTATTGCCGCTGTTAGAAAGTGTGATCTACTTCCTGTGGCCTATGAATGTGAGATTCAAAGTCACCATAAAAATAAATATAATCCCAGGTGTAGCAGTGCATGTCTTCAATCCCAGTACTCAGGAAGCAGGTGAGATGAATGAATGCATGAGAGTTCAAGGCCAGCCAGGCCTACACAGCAAGTTCCGGGACAGCCAGGACTACATGACAGAGAGACTCTGTCTCAAAACTAAATTTAAATAAATAAATAAATAAATAAATAAATAAATAAATAAATAAATAAATATAGCAGTTAAAAGAACAGGTAAGAGGCCAACCTCCCCTCAGAACTCTCCAGGCTGGGGCAAATGCATAGTTTAAGCCAAAGAGTTCCAGGCCACCCAGGGAAACATAATGAGAACACATATCCAAATAAACAGACACAGAAGCAGGACCCCACTCCACCACAACCTTAACAGAGCAGACCCCGCTGCTAAGGCCAGTTTGCCTTGTTAGCCTTGCCCTCAAGTACTTCCAGTACAACTCACCTATCATGTCCATTGCTCGGTGGGTTCTACTTGTTGCTCGGCTTCTTGATCAAACCCCACAGTCCTTCTTAAAGGATTGGGGGTGACAAGGAGCTTGAATTAGATTTTCAGATTCACTACCTTCAGGCTTCAAACCTTACTTGTTGAACAATTCCTAAAAGAGAAAAGAAAGACATCCTATCCAGGCTCCTGTGACACCTCAGGAAAACTTGGAGGGCAGGAATTATGATGGAGGGAGATGAAGGGAGGGGGGAAGAAAGGAAGGAGGGGCAGAGGAGGAAGAGAGGGAGATGGAGAGGGAGAGGGAGATGGAGAGGGAGAGATGACCTCAGTCCAGGGATATGATTGAAGAGGCAATAGCAATTCCAAGCATTTTAAAATTATTGACTGAACAGGAGACGCTGGTAATCGCTCAAGCCATGGCTGGTGACTTAATACACTCATGTTTGGGTTAGTTAATAGTTCAATTCCAAGAGGTTATAATTGTAAATCTCAGGGCTGCTGGCTTAACTCTAATTTGCAGCTCGGGAGTGTCTGTGAAATCGCCCCTTAAAGTCAATTTTCTCTGAACGAGAGGAAAAAGCAAATGGGGGGGGGGAGGGCGGGGGAGGGGGACACTTGAATATCAAGTGAATGCTCTCAGTGGGCTTTGTCCGCTCTGGGAGAATCACAGTGAAGTTGTGGTATGCAACAGAGTTGGCGGCACCCATTGCACACGCTAAGGTCACAAGGCAGCCCCTTCTGTGTGGCATAGTCATTCCTCAGAGTCCTGTGACTGAGGATAGATTCCATGCATACACTTGATTTACCCTTGCCATCTGGGACTCCAGCTTCTCACAAGTTTGCCCTCAGGTCCCGTCATCGCTACCCAGCTTGTCTCTGCCTCTCTTGGTGGAAGGCACCCTGTCAAACCTCTCCGAGAAGGTTGCTCATGCCTCTCTTTAAAGACAAACCACAGCAGGGCGGTGGTGGCGCACGCCTTTAATCCCAGCACTTGGGAGGCAGATGCAGGCGGATTTCTGAGTTCGAGGCCAGCCTGGTCTACAGAGTGAGTTCCAGGACAGCCAGGGCTACACAGAGAAACTCTGTCTCGAAAAACCAAAAAAAAAAGACAAACCACAATCAGCTTCTGACATTGCCCCGCTGGCCCAAATGGGGATGAGGAACAGAGCTACTCTTGGACACTCTAAAAAAGCCAGGACTGATTGATTACACAGTGTATGGAAACGGGCTGAACTAAGTGCATAGCCAATAGGTGGGACAGCTGCTAAGTTCGCCTACTGCGACCCACGGCAACTTATCCCTCAAAGCCCTGCCAGGGAAACATAAGCATGTACATTAATTCTTTCACTTGTTTGTTTGGGACAAGGTTTCCGATAGGCCAAGCTAGCCGCGAGCTCCCTGTGTAGCCGAGCATGACTTTGGGCTTCTGTTTCCGCTTGCCCGGAGCTGGGGTTGCACTCCTGCTATCGTAACCACACCCATCCCCAAAGCCACTTGCAGGCTTCCATCCAACTCTACTTTGTAAGCTGTCCCTAGTAAAGCTACTCTTTATTTTTCCCCCTTTGCCCAGAATTAAACCATCTAGAAAGGGCCAGAGAGATGACTCAGTGATTAAGAGCACCGGCTGCTCTTCTAGAGGTCCTGAGTTCAATTCCCAGCAACTACCTGGTGGCTCACAACCATCTGTAATGAGTTCTGATGCCCTCTTCTGGCATGCAGGTGTGTATGCAGATAGAGCTCTCGTATACATTAAATAAATAAATAAATATTTTTTAAAAATATGTCGAGCTGGAGAGATGGCTCAGTGGTTAAGAGCACCGACTGCTCTTCCAGAGGTCCTGAATTCAAATCCCAGCAACCACATGGTGGCTGACAACCATCTGTAATGGGATCTGATGCCTTCTTCTGGTGAATCTGAAGATAGCTATAGTGTACTTATACATAAAATAAATAAATAAATCTTTTTTAAAAAGTGTAAAAGAAACTACCTTCATATGACAGAGACAGATGTTGCAGGAGGAAACAAGGTCACAAGAAAACAAGACTCCCTAATCAGTTGTCAGTTTTTCAAAATTACTGATGATCTTCAGATAACATTGAAGTATGAGCCATGGATTTGCTAATCTTTCTTCTTTAATTAAAAAAGTGTATTGATCCACTTCAGGGAGGGGAGGGATGGCACATTTGTCTAAAGAATCTCAGGGACTGGCTCAGGGATTAGGTCAACAGTTAGCACATAGAAAGTCTAACAAAGGAGACAGAAATATCTTACATGGCAGGCATATTTATGGAGCTTGGTGGATGTACGACTCTGTCCACTTACTCTCTAGATTCCTCTTGCTTCCTTCCCCTCCCTCCACCCCCCCAAAAAACTCCTTCCATGTATCCACATTCCTTGATATGGTGACAATAAAGCAGCCATTTCCAAATTAGCTTTTCATAATAAATGTTTTCTCCTTGACACAAACTCTTCCCTCTCAAGTGCTGGTCTGAGCTGCAAGCAGAACTGAGTTGTGCTTGGTAAGGCTGCCTCCCCTTTCATAAATCACTCTTTTTCCCAGATGAGGTCGAATGGTAACTCTCTCCCCTTTACAAGTTAGGATGGTAGTTGGACCACCAGATACCTCCCAAGGAGTACCACAACCTTCCTGAAAATCATCCTTAAACCAATCCTCCTTGCTGACCCAGGCACTCCTTCAAGAAACATCCCTACTTCCTACCCATGCAAGCCCTCCCCCCACCTTTCAGCCTAGTGACTTCCTTCGCTCCCCCGACCCAGCCCAACTCCTCCAAGACTCAAACCTCAGCTTTGCCGCCGGAATATCAGGTGTTTTATCACAGCATCGAACAAGTATACGATACACAGGGACTAGACTTTTCCTTCTCCTTGAGTTAGATATCTACAGGCAGGCGTAACCCAAGCAGTGTGGCCCTAACATGTGGGCCTGTAAAGGACCTCACAGCACAGAGGAAGTGGGAAGGGAAGGCATGTGGAGAAAGGGTCAGAAAGGTCACACAGGATGAGAAGGCTTTGCCGTGCATTGTCATCGTAAGACTTTGTTCTGAGTGAGACGGGTGCTACCAGCAGGTTCTCAGAACAGCGATGTGGTGTTACGATTTTTCTTTAAACGGCTTCCTTTAGCTGTTCCTATGATTTAAATGCATCCCCCTAGAGCTTCTATGTTGAAAACTTGTCCCTAAATTCATATGTCGATGGCAAGTGGGGTCTTGGGGGAATAATTAAGGCTGAATAATATTATGAGGGTGGTATGGGGTCCCTTAATAACATTAGTAGCTTTATAGGAACAGAAAGAGAGAACCACACTGTTGTGTGTACTCCGTCTTGCCACACAATATCTTCCGCTGTTCTTTAAGGTGTCATGAAGTCCCTCGTCACGTGCCAAGGACAAGTCCATGTCTTCCTCTTAGATTTCCAAACTCCATAATCATGAGCCAGAGAAATGGTTTTCTTTATAAATTAACAAGTCTCCCGTATCTTGTTATCGCCACAAGAAGAAGATTAAGACAGTTATTGTGTTAAAAATGAATTCTGGGGCCAGCAAGATGGCTTAGTGAGTAGACGTGTTTGTCACCAAGCCTGATGACCTGAGTTTGAGCCCCAGATCCATGTGGTGGAAGGAGAGAGCTGATTCTCAAAGGTTGTGCTCTTACCCCCACACATGTGCCATGGCCTGTGTCCTCTCCTCCTCATATGTATTAAGTAAATAAAAGATTAGATGTAAAACACTTTAAACTTGTGTGTGTGTATGTGCATATATATATTATATATATAATATACATATAATAAACTCCTCTAGAATCTGAGGGTAGATGCTGAAAGACCAGTTTTAAGGCTGGTGGATGTGGCCAGGTCAAAGATGATAGGGGGATCAGCCCATGATAGCAGCAGTTAAGGAGTTACTGAGCACCAGAGCCTAGATAGATTTTGAAGGTTGAGCCTATAAGATTTCCAAACAGCTGCTGATTAAAACATATAGTAAGTTCCTAACGTATACGAGGCACTAGCTATGAACTGCTTCTGAGCCAGATTGGCCAAAGGCATGTCACCCAGGTTTTGACTGGTGCCAGCTATTCTTAAGACAGATTGTGCCATGGGACATTTCTCACCCTTAGTGTCCTGTCATCTGTTCTTCAAACGTTTGCTCTCCAGATCAAAGCCAATATAGCCTGCTGGACCCGTGAAATGTACCGTTCTTCTTATTCACCCAGCATCAATCCGTGGTATCTACATTAAGAAAATTGATGGCTTGAATTCTCCATAAATCCTTAACCCTCCAGCTTTATTTTCCCATCCGTCACCTCTTCTTTATTCTTTAATATTCGGGATTTTACTTTCAAGGCCAGGTCAGCCCTCTTGAAGACTTCCATCTTCCTCCTCTCTGGCATCTGCCCCGTCCTCCTGGGACAAACACAGCCTGAGGATTGAAACAGACTCATCTGTCTTCTGTAACCATATGGGTAAGATGCAGTCATTACCGTTGTCGGCATTGTTGGGCTTTGGAAGCTAATTAAGACAATCAGCTATTAAACACCAAAAACAATTAAGCTAATTGAACTAAACCATATGCAGTTTTCGCCATCGCGTAGACAGAAAAAAAAAAAGTGGCTGAAGTGTGGCACCGCAACCGTTTCAGTGCCAAAATAAATCAGGGAATACGGGAGCGCGAGACAGAGGTGTCTTAGCACCCGATCAGTTTATCCCCACAAAATGTTCCTCAGAAACATTTGGCTTGGTTTTTAGAATGTTTTTCTATGCTGAAGGGGGGAAAAAAAAAGTTTGGAATTTCTGTCCAAATGTGTCATTTAGGGTATAAACTGCAGGCTCATGCTGTTAGCGTGACTCTGATTCAATTCAGTGACTGAATGAAGCATCCAAAGATCTCAAGAGAAATGCAGCCTTTCCGAGATCCCTAGAGCTTGTCTTGAAGTTAGCTGGTCCTCTGGGGGG
>JADRCC010158228.1:0-13553 GCA_019843855.1 Hylomyscus alleni
TGTGTGTGTGTGTGTGTGTGTGTGTGTGTGTGTGTGTGTGTGTGTGTACACCTGTCAGTGTACAGGTGGTCAGAAGTCAACTTCAAGTATCATTGCTTAGATATTGCTCACTGATTAGCCCTGACTATCTGCCAGCAAGCCCCAGGGATCTATCTGTCTCCCCTTACAGTCCTCGACCCAGTGGTAAGGTGTCCCTCACCCCGTGGGATAGTTTGGGTTTGGGTTTTTTTGTTTGTTTGTTTGTTTCGTTTTGTTTTTTGTTTTGTTGGTTGGTTGGTTGGTTGGTATTTTTCACATGGGTTCTGGGCTCAAACTCAGATCCTTTGGTTTACACAGCAAGCATTTTACCAACTGAGCCATCTCTCTGGTACTCAGCCAGTGTTTTCTCTTTAAGCCTGGGGTCTTCAAAACTATTCCTTAGAAACGCCAATGTGCCTACTGTGTGCCAGAATAGTAGACCACAGCTTGCATGCTGGAGATAAGACATGAGTGTTATTTTCCAGGCCTCGAAGAATCTTCACACTAGCATGATCCTGACACTTTTAACAGACTCTGGTTGCCTCGGAATGGCCCAGCACGCACTGTATTCTGTGCTTTACAGGGTTCTGGGGTGCTTTGAGAACTGGTCGTAGAAGTTGTAAATGGACCACTCTGTGGCAAACCACTGGGCAAGGCCTCATTTTACATTTAATTCCTTGTAGGAATAAAAGAGCAAAGATGTATGTCCTGACCAGTGGGAGAGTAAAGGAGCTGTCCGGATCTCAGCAATATTCACTGGTTTCTCTTGGGGGTAATAGAGAAGGGTTTTAAGATGGAAGTGAATTTTTATAAAAGAAAAGAAGACTCCCAGGTGTGCTTTTGAAATGTATTCTTCAGAGTTGTTCTTGAAATCATTATTATGACTTTATTGGTAGGAGGCTCTAAACTGTTCTCATCTCTCTCTCTTTTTAATTTTTCTTTTTCTTTTTCTTTTTTATTGGATATTTTCTTTATTTACATTTCAAATATATTCTCCTTTCTAGGTCTCCCCTTCAGAAACCCCCTAACCCATCCTCCATCCCCCTGCCTCCATGAGGGTGCTCCCCGATCCACCACTCCCATCTTCCTGCCCTGGCACTCCCCTATCTCTCCTCCCATTGATGTCCCACATATCCTCTGCCACATATGTGGCTGGAGCCATGGGTCCTTCCATGTGTATGCTTTGGCTGGTGGTCCAGTCCCCAGGAGCACCAGAGGCTCTGGCCAGTTGACACTGTTGCTCCTTCCATGGGGCTGCAAACCCCCTCAGCTCCTTCAGTCCCTTCTCCAAATCCTCCATCGGGCACCCTGTGCTCAGTCCAGTGGTTGGCTGCAAGCATCTGCCTCTGTATTTGTCAGGCTCTGGGAGAGCCTCTCAGGAGACAGCCATATCAGGATCCTGTCAGGAAGAACTTCCCAGCATCCACAGTAGCATCCAGGTTTGGTGGTTTTCTATGGGACGGATCCCCAGGAAGGGCAGTCTCTGGATGGTCTTTCCTTCAGTCTCTGCTCCACACTTTGTCTCCATATTTCCTCCTATGAGTATCTTGTTCTCCCTTCTGAGACGTACTAAGCATCCACACTTTGGTCTTCCTTCTTCTTGGGCTTCATATGGTCTGTGAATTGAATCTTGGGTATTCCAAAATTTTGGCCTAATGAGTGAGTGCATACCATGTGTGTTCTCTTGTGACTGGGTTACCTCACTCAGGACGATACTTTCAAGTTCCATCTATTTGCCTGCGAATTTCATGAAGTCGTTTTTAATAGCTGAGTAGTTTTCCATTGTGTAAATGTACCACATTTTCTGTAACCATTCCTCTGTTGAGGGACATCTGGGTTATTTCTAGCTTCTGGCTATTATAAATAAGACTGCTATGAACATAGTGGAACGTGTGTCCTTATTACATGTTGAAGCATCTTCTGGGTATATATACCCAGGAGTGGTATAGCTTGGTCCTCAGGTAGTACTATGCCCAATTTTCTGAGGAACCACCAGACTGATTTTCAAAGTAGTTGTACCAGCTTGCAATCCCAGCAGCAATGGGTAACTAGACTGATTATACAGTCAATTTTGGAGAAGGTACCAAGGTCCTGAGAAAAAGGTATATTCTTTTGTTTTAGGATGAAATGTTCTATAGATATCAGTTAAATCCATTTGGTCCATAACTTCTGTTAGTTTCACTGTGTCTCTGTTTAGTTTGTGTTTCCTTGATCTGTCCATTGATGAGAGTGGGGGTGTTGAAGTATCCTACTATTATTGTATGAGGTACAATATGTGCTTTGAGCTTTAGTAAAGTTTCTTTTATGAATGTGGGTGCATTTGGAGCATAGAAATTGAGAATTGAGAGTTCTTCTTGGTAGATTTTCCCTTGTCCTTTTTGATAACTTTTGGTTGAAAGTTAATTTTATTCAATATTAGAATGGCTACTCCAGCTTGTTTCTTAGGACCATTTGCTTGGAAAATTGTTTTCCAGCCCTTTAGTCTGAGCTAGTGTCTGTCTTTGCCACTGAGGTGCATTTCCTGTACGCAGCAAAATGCAGGGTCCTGTTTATGTATCCAGTCTGTTAGTCTATGTCTTTTTATTAGGGAATTGAGTCCATTGATATTAAGAGATATTAAGGAATAGTGGCTTATTTTTTGATGTTATTTTTATGTTTGTGTAGCCATCTTCTTTTGGGTTTGTTGAAAGAAGATTACTTTCTTTCTTCTAGGGTGTGATTTCCCTCCTTATGTTGGTGTTTTCCATCTATTATCCTTTGTAGGTCTGAATTTGAGGAAAGATATTGTGTAAATGTGGTTTTGTCATGGAATATCTTGTTTTCTCTGTCTATGGTAATTGTGAGTTTTCATGGGTATAGTAGCCTGGGCTGACATTTGTGTTCTCTTAGGGTCTGTATAACACCTGCCCAGGATCTTCTGGCTTTCATAGTCTCTGGTGAGAAATCTGGTGTAATTATGATAGGTCTGCCTTTATATGTTACTTGACCTTTTTCCCTTACTGCTTTTAAAATTCTTTCTTTGTTTGGTACATTTGGTGTTTTGATTATTATGTGACAGGAGGAATATCTTTTCTGGTCCAGTCTATTTGGAGTTCTGTAGGCTTCTTGTATGTTTATGGGCATCTCTTTCTTTAGGTTAGAGAAGTTTTCTTCTGTAATTTTGTTGAAGATATTTACTGGCCCTTTAAGTTGGGAATCTTCACTCTCTTCTATACCTATTATCCTTAGGTTTGGTCTTCTCATTGTGTCCTAGATTTCCTGGATATTTTGGATTAGGAGCTTTTTGCATTTTGTGTTTTCTTTGACTGTTGTATCAATGTTTTCTACGGTATCTTCTGCCCCTGAGATTCTCTCTTCTTTCTATTTCTTGTATTCTGTTGGTGATGCTTGCATCTATGATTCCTGATCTCTTTCCTAGGTTTTCTAACTCCAGGGTTGTCTCCCTTTGAGATTTCTTTATTGTTTCTATTTCCATTTTTAGATCCTGGATGGTTTTGCTCAATTCCTTCACTTGTTTGGTTGCATTTTCCTATAATTCTTTAAGGGAATTTTGTGTTTCCTCTTTTAAGGGCTTCTAGCTGTTTACCTATGTTCTCTTGTATTTCTTTAAGGGAGTTATTTATGTCCTTCTTAAAGTCTTCTATCATGATCATGAGATGTGATTTTAAATCAGAGTCTTGCTTTTCTGGTGTGATGGTATATCCAGGACTTGCTATGGTGGGAGAATTGGGTTCTGATGATGCCAAGTAACCTTGGTTTCTGTTACTTATGTTCTTGCCCTTGCCTATTGCCATCTGGTTATCTCTTGTGTTAGTTGATCTTGCTGTCTCTGATTGTGGTTTGTCCCTCCTGCAAGCCTGTGTGTCAGTACTCCTGGGAGACCAGCTCTCTCCTGGCAGTATTTGGATCTGGAGAGCTGTGGCAGAGGGTCAGTTCCGTGAGCAGACAGAGACTGGAAGAATCCTGTCCCCGGCTGTTCCTTGGTTCCTGTGTTCTGAGGGCTCTTTGCAGGTACCTCAGAGCAGAAATCATGGTCTTACCTGTGCTCACAGGAGTGTCAGCACTCCTGGGAGACCAGTCATCTCCCAGTGGTATTTGAGTATGGAGTGCTGTGGCATGGGATCAGCTCTGGGCACAGACTTTCCAGTCTCTTTGAATGGAATATTTAGTATCTGGTCTACACACAGGCTTCATTGTGTACCTCTAGGAGATAACCACTCCTAGAGAAGTGGTTATCTAATATTTACTTTATTTTTCATTTGGCCACCAGTGCATAGAATAACAGTAATCACACTCTTAGATTCAGTGAAGCACATCATTGATCCAAGCATGACCTACTCTAATGTAGTTTGTTGCCTTTCAATAATGCAGAAAATACCCATGCTCTTCTGCCTTGACAAGACTATCACCTACATGCAAACCCATATATGTGTGTGTGTGTGTGTATGTATCTGTCTGTGTGTATATATGTCCACGTTTATATCATCCACATGTATATCTGTCTGTGTGTATATCCATCTGTGTATATATCCATCTATGTGTCTGTCTGTGTGTATATCCATCTGTGTATATATCCATTCATGTGTCTATCTGTCTGTGTGTCTATCTGTCCATGTGTATGTCTGTGTCTCTATCAGTCTATGTGTATATCTGTGGTCCATCCTGTCTCCCTCCCCCTGCCAATCCATCGTCAACCTACATTCTGATGGATGTGTTTACTACTGCTTGCTCTCTTTCCCATGACATATTAGTCTTTTTTCTTTTTATGTTTATTTAATTATCTTGTGTGTGTGAGCCTGAGTACACACAAACCTGCTGTGACATGCATGTAGAGGCCAGAAGACAGGAGTGGAAGTTAGTTCTCGCCTTCTACTATGTGAGTTTCAGAGACTGAACTCAGGTTATCAGGCTTGGCAGCACATCCTTTTACCTACAAACCCATCTCACTAGCCTCAACAACAACTCTCCTCAGATCAACCTTTCTCTCCTACTCACCCAGCTTTGTGTCTTTTTTCCTAATCTGTCAAGGCTAATTCATACTGCCCAAATAGTCTTTGATGTGTGGCCTTCCACTGGAGCATAGGAGACTTAGCAGGGACTGTATTCTTGGAAAAAATTGACTCCTCATCTCCCATCATCTACCAGTTCCAACAGCTTCTTGGCTAGGGAAGGGATTCTATGCCCAGTTCTTCTATACATGCTAGGATTTGCTCTGGTTTGAGCTTGTACAGGTCTTATACTTATTGTCATGGCTTCTGTGAGTTTATATGTGTGACTGCCATGATATGTCCAAAAGACACTATTTTTCTTACAGCTACCTACCACCGTTTACACTCTTTCTGTCCTTTCTTCAGAAATGGACTGTGAGCCTCGGGAGGAGGAGGTAAGATACAGATGTAGCATTTATGAGTGAGCACTCTGCAGCCTCTTATTCGATGCACCTTGGCAGTTGTGTGTCTGTATGTCAATCACCATCTTCTGCACATAGAAGCTTCTCTGATTGGGCTGAGAATTGCATTGATCTATTGGTGTTACTGCTCTAGAGGAGGTGGGACCTAAGAGAGTGCACCCAGTCAATGAGATTGGACTAAAGTCTCATGCAATAGCCAATTTTATTCAAGCATCAGACAATTTATACTCTGAGGGCTAATAAGAGTCATATGAATAAAATATACAATTACGAGGGCAAGCTGCACTTGGCAGACAAGCCTCACATGGTAGGCAAGCTTCATGGGGCAGAAACATGTTTTTTTTCCATAGGGGCATATAAATAAATAACAATATTCAGTTGTGTGAATAATCTGAAATAAACTCACTCCTACACCTTGGAGCAGCACAAAGGTATAATCCAAGGACAATGCCGTGTTTTGAAGAAACTGAGGTCACAAGATTCTTGTTTTCCTTGGAGTTTTCTCAAAAACACTCAGAAATCTCCTCACACAACTTCATTCTTGGACTGTGTTCCAATATTTCACACACACCCCTTTTCTGTTTTTGTTTGTTTGTTTTTGTTTTTGTTTTTGTTTTTCGAGGCAGGGTTTCTCTGTGTAGCCCTGGCTGTCCTGGAACTCACTCTGTAGACCAGGCTGGCCTCGAACTCAGAAATCCGCCTGTCTCTGCCTCCCAAGTGCTGGGATTAAAGGCGTGCGCCACCACAGCCCGGCCCCCTTTTCTGTTTTTAATAGTGGCATACCCAGAGTGGTTTTTGTTTGAGATGTTGTAGATAAATCTAATTATCATCTGAGGCATGAGCATCCTCTGAGCATCAAATTATCAACATGATGAATGACATTAGGATACTAAAAGGATTGTGGGTAGTGCTCAGCCACCAGGAACAGAGATCCAAACTATGCCCAGGACTATTGGTTGCATTACCATATTTATTTAAAAATGTAGAAAATAATTCTAAAGGAGACCTATAAGATTAGTAGCTCTGGTCTCTTATAGAACATAAACCTATATTTGCCTTTAATAGGAATACAAATGTTATGATGTTCTATGTAAATAAGAAGTGATTTAAATCCCATGGAAAAATTAAACACAGTCTATTATGGTCCCACAGTCCAGCCATAAACACAGGGTCATTAGGAGAATAGCTTCTTCCTTGGTGCATGGGGTCTTAATGTGATCCCAGGTAGGCAGGCTTCACTTCTGATGACATGGTCAGTATCTCACTTTGTCCTTTAGCTGAAGGTTTTCTATCTTTCTGGTGACTCTGTCTCTTATCCTTGATAGCTGGAGGAACTAAATAGGAACCTATAGTGTTTCAGAGGATCCATCTGCAATGACAGATGCAAACCCCTTCCCAGAGAAGTAAAAGTAGTGCAGGTTACTGCATCGGTTTGCTTATTTCCTTCTGCGATAGAACCAGGGAGGATAGTGTGTGCACAAGTCTGAATAATGAACAGAGGATGTGTGCAGGTTTTAACTGGATAGTTCCCAAAGAAACAGAAGCATAACAAAATGTGAAGACAAAAATAAAGCCATTTCTCTTGCTAAAAGTAATCCTACAGCATAAACAGAATCTGAAACAATTTAGGAGTTTATGAATTAACCATAATAGATGAATTACAACAGCCAGTTCCAGCTGTTGAGCTGAGGAAAAAGAATTATTCATAGTTTGATGAATACCTGGACTATGAATTCCTCTTATACTATTAGATAAGCTATCAATAATATAATATAATATAATATAATATAATATAATATAATATAATGTGGCATGAGAGAAGGTTGAATAATTTTTGCAATCACAAATTAAGTTCCTATGAGAAAATCTCATACCTTACAAGCTAGCCAGTTGTAATGAATAATCTGAAGTAAACTCATTCATATCCACTGTTCTTGGGAAAACATAATCCAAGAGTGTTTTGAAGAAACTGAGGTCACAAGATTCTTACTTGGAATTTGCTCATAGTGCTCAGAATTCTCTTCACAAGACTCCATTCTTGGACTGTGTTCCAATATATGGGTATAGTTTAAGTCATTAGAAGTTGTTTTAACATTACATCCACTTAGCAAAGTAATAGGTTCTTCTCTAAGATTAATGACCAGCCTAGCTATAAATTCTTAGCCCAGTAATAGGCTGGGTATGGGAGTGAGTAGGCTTTAAATCCAATCCAGTAGAGAGGATTGGTTGCTCCCATGCTCTTCGTGCCACTATTGCTAGGCATGTCTTGCTAGGCCAGATGATACTGTAACTCATAGGGTTAACAACTGGGAAAAATTTATTATTACTTTCATTTCCTATTGGCATGCATATGAAATCTTGTCAGTAGGGTTGAAGCTTCCAGATATACTTTTAATTTTTATTATTACTGCGTGTATATAATAAGTGTGTAAACATGGGCATGTGCATGCCTGATGCCCATCATCAAAGTTAGAGGGCGATGCCCGGAAGCTGATTCTCTCCTTCCATGTTCTACATGGGTTCCAGGATCAAGGCCAGGTCATTAGGCTTGAGGGGCATGTGTTTTTACCCACTTCACCATGTCACCTGCCCTCAAAGAGGCTTTTGCAGTGTATCCCAATAATTAACAGTAAATCAAAATATTATGAGGATCAATGGGTCTATAAGAATCTTTGGAAACAATCCTCTGGTATTGTCAGGTTTAGTTTATGCCTAGCAATTGTAAGTTAATGAGTATCACATGATTGACACTAGCATCTTCACAGTAGTGCCAAGCATCTTTTATAGGTGGTTTTGAGGTTTGGCCTCTAGAAGAAGAAGTCGAGGAGGAGGAGGAGGAGAAGGGAAAGAAGGAAGGAAGGAGACAAGCAAACAAATAAACAATACACTTGGGAATTGGTTCTCTCCTTCTATCATGTCATTCCTGAAGATCAAACCCAGGTCATGTGCTTGGCAACATGTGTGTTTCTCCACTGAGCCATCTTGACACTCCTTTCACTTGCTAAAGCTTCATTCATAGTCCTAATATAGAGTAGGGCCAGACTGCTCTCTCTTGCTTTTCTTCAAAAAGATATCCTAGTGACTGCGGGACCTAAATAAACTTTACAATCATCTTATCAAGCTCATTAAGATCCTTCTTGTGACTTTAATTGCAATGACCTTGAATCTAAATTCAATCTTCACAATACCCATGAGCATAGGATGTCTCTCTACCTGTTTAGCCTCCTTTAACATTTCTTAACAAAGTTTTATTATTTTCAAAGCAGGGATCACAGATACATCTTATTCAAATTATTTTAAGATATTTTACATTATCTGATACTGTTGAATCTCTTCTGCTTTAGCATATTAAATGCATTGGATGGGAGACCGCCTGGGAATACCGGGTGCTGTAAATGCAACCAGAATTCTCACTTGAATGATATTTAGGAACATGGTTAAATCCCATTTATAGCAACTTTCTTCATATAATGTGCATGGGTTTGCAGTTCGCTTCTGGAGTCCCTGTAGCTCACCACCACGCATACCTCGTTTCTTTATCTCTTTGGGGGAGCTCTTTAAGTGACCCTTCCCTATTTTAGTGCTGCATCTCTATTTAAATTTTAACACATTGGATACTGCTGTCTGGACATTTATGAATCATAAGGCTGGGAGAAGAGCTACACATTCCTAGACAACTAAGGGAGACCCTGGCTCAAACAAGTTCCTGTGTAGGGCACATTGCAACAATTCACAGTAAATCCAGGTTTGGTTTTGCACCTCCTCAATTTCTTTCTTCCTTTTATTTATATTTTTTACTTTAAATTTGCAATTATTTAAGTGTTTGGGTTTGTATTTGTGTGAGGCACTGCATGCTCCTGTGTGGGAGTCAGAGACAAAGTCTGTCCTTTGACCATGTGTCAAACGCAGGGCATCAGACTTGGCAACCAGCACCTTCACCTTTGTCTGCTGATCCTCTCACCAGCTCAGCATTTTTTTGTTTGTTTGTTTTATTTTCAGAGATAGCATTGCGTAGAACTTACAGAAAGCCCTCTGCCTCTGCCTGCTAGAGTTTCAATGATAGGCGTGCATGGTGACAACCATCCAAACCCTCCTTGTTTTCCTTGTTATCTGCTAGGAAGCTGTAAAATGCTTTGAGCCAAATTCCCAGTGAAGTCCCAAGTAGGGAGCTTGGAGACAGGAGAGAAACCCTAGGCAAGCTGGCATAGAACCAACTCTGTGCTGCCTACTAAGCTAGTCCTAGTACCTTACTACAGAACTTTCGAGAAATTCCTTCAAGATTGGAGGAGGGATGGACAGAGCCAAAGCACTGCGACTGATTTCGCTGTGACTTGAGAAAGGCAGAGACTAAGAAGCCCCTTTCCTTGAGCCTCCTCTCTTCTTCCCAGAAGAGATACCAAATACAGCCACAGTTCCAACTGCCCTCCCTCTCATCAAAGGAGACCTCAGGCACTGATTCAATAGCTGACCGAGTGTGTCCAGTCAGGCCAGCGATCCCCTCACCAGGATAAGAATATAAACATAGAGTTACACTTCTTACTTCAAGGCTTGATATGCTGAGTCCTGCTCCATCAGACACATCCTGAAAGAGTGCTTACTTGGGCCAGGGCCACTATGGTGAGGAAGTAATGACTTGTCTCTGAGGAGCTCGAAGTTTCATGGCAAGGCAGACAGTGGTGGCTCCCCTCTTCCAAAGCAGTAAACATGCTGGCACACAGGCCCGTGTCTAGTCCTGGAGTTCAGCAAAAGCTTCTTGAAGAAAGAGAAGCCCAAGGTGAAGTCAGAGCTCATACAGTAACTCAATTATTGCAGACCTAGAGTACTGGCTGTAAGGGCAAATATGGGCTCTGGGCTTGCACAGCCCCACCCACAAACTCATCCACTGCTTTCATTCATAAAAGGGTGAAAATAGTACAGAAAACATACACTTATTAGAAATAATTAAATAACATGCTGGATATATAGCTCTTAGTCAATTCACTTTATGACTAATTCACAGGAAATTAACTTATAGAAACCCCATTTGCCAAATGACTAATATATTGAAATCTGCAAGGTACCAATTATTTTTAGGATTTATTTATTTATTTTTATGCATGTGAGTACACTGTAGCTGTCTTCAGACACACCAGAAGAGAGCATCAGATCCCACTACAGATGATTGTGAGCCACCATGTGGTTGCTGGGAATTGAATTCAGGACCTCAGGAAGAGCAGTCAATGCTCTTAACCGCTGAGCCATCTCTCCAACTCCCTCCCCATGTGGTTTTAATTGGAATATTCAAGTACTTTCTGTAACGGAAAGGTGGTTTCTGGCTATTGACTCAATTGAGACTGACAGCTTAGACCATGCAGCAAGTAACAACATAGCGTGCTACCTTGTTATTTTTCGTTTGTTGTTGTTAATTCTTTGTGGCCTCAAGCCTATGGGAATTCTCCTGACTTAAGCTCTTCAGTTCCATTATTAGAGGCATGAAGAACTATGCCTGATTACTTTGTACTTTCTGTGGTCTTCTCTGGACTTCCAGATTAAAGACAGAACACAGGATTTATACCAGCCAGGCAAGTGCTCTGCCATTGTATCCCAGCCCTGTAAATATTGCTCCAAAGTAGAGGCCCATGAGATGGTAAAAATGTTTGCCTTGTTTGATAACCTGAGCTGAATACAGGAACCCACATACATGTGGAAGAAGAGAACCAACTCCACAAAGTTGTTCTCTGACTTCTACACAAGTGTTGTGATAGACATATGTCATGCACACATACACAATTAATAAATAAGTTAATTAATAAAAATTTTCAAGAATATATTAAAAGGTAGCAGTGTGAAGCCCTCAATTAAATCCTAAAATAATGTTAAATCAAAAAATAGCAAAGTAAAAATAAGTAATTTTTACAATGAAGTATTGTTAACCTACTAAAATGGTTTTTAATTTTTATTATATATATTTTTTATTTCTAAGTGTGAGCATATGTGTGCATGCATTCCATTGTGCATGTGTGAAGAGAAGACAACTTATGAGAGTCAGTTCTCACCTTCCACCAAGTGGGTCCTGGGATCAAACTCAGGTCATCAGACTTGGTGGCAAGCACTTTTATCCACTAAGCAGTCCTGCTGGTCCGTACGTCCTAAAATTAAAGCATCATCTGTCATTAATTTCTATTGATATTAATTTCTTTTGATGCATTTGAGCATCTTCTCTATTTTTCAAAGTGTAAATATTTACAATGTTCTCTGTTCCTTTCATGATATTTTACTCTGGTAAAATGAATTAAACTTAAAATTGAATTTATTTCAAATTAAATTTCAAATATATCAAGGTTCAATACACATCATAGCAAGGGAATCTGAAATCTTAATGAAACATGAAAACAGACTAAAGAAGGTTTGGCTCACTGGCACCGTCCTTTCCTGGAAAATGTTGACCTTTCAGTCGTTTTCTCAGGGATCATTTGGGATAAATGAGTGAACAGTAATTCACATTCAAGCCTGACATGAAGCATCCTAAGAAAGCCAAAGGGGAGAGTTGATTTCCCCACAGTGAGTCCCCTTACTGGATCATATCATCAAGACATCCAGATACTGGGACCTGAAGAGTTGCTCAGTGGTTAAGAGCACTGGCTACTTCTCCAGAGGACTCAGGTTCGATTCCCAGCAACCACCTGGCAATTTACAACTGCCTGGGAGTCCAGTCCTCGGGGATATGATGCCCCCTTCTTGCCTCTGTGGACAGTGCACACACATGGTGTACAGACATACATGCATGTAAACACTCATACATGTAAAAATAAGTAAATAAATCTCAAAGAACTAACACCACTGAAGGTCTACTTTGTCTCAAGAACCTAAACTCAGCATTCCCTCTGTGGCTACTGAAACTTTGTTTCAGGAAATATGCAAACTGCCTTTTTCAGTCAGTGTTCTTGGGGGAATTGGGGGCGGGGAACTTTTGATGAATTTACCACAGATAGACCAGAACTGGAAGAAGAGAAAGCCATCCTGGCAGGAAAGCTGTGTGGGCACAGACAAGAAGTAGGGAAAACAGGGTGGAAATTCTGCAGCTTGGGAGGAAGCAGAACTATCCAGACACCAGGTTCTGGTGGGATTCACAGAACACAGAATTATAATATTTACTAGCTGGTTGTGTTTTCTTTCTTGATCATAATAAGCATAACTTGATCTTGTTGAATTTGGGATATAGACAAAAGTCTGGAAAAGAGGATGAAACCTACAATCCCATCCTAGCTCTGCATTATGTGTATTAATTATTCCATCTCTTGATATGGTGTTCATTCTCCTGAAAGGGTAGAACCCTTGATATAGTCAAGCCTTGTAAGTCAGGACCTAAGCCCGCTTCCCCTCACCCACCAGCCAATCTTGACCCTGCAGGAGCACCAGTGCTGATTTTTTACATCTTAAATTTAAATCATTTTATTTTTTATGTGCATGCATGTTCAGGTGTCATTC
The DNA here is from genome assembly GCA_019843855.1 of Hylomyscus alleni. NCBI lineage: Eukaryota > Metazoa > Chordata > Mammalia > Rodentia > Muridae > Hylomyscus > Hylomyscus alleni. The sequence continues at coordinate 12,896 of JADRCC010158228.1, forward strand.
CTTGAATGTCATCCACCTTGTGTTGTGAAACATTGTCTCTCACCAGCCTGTGACTCACCTTTGGCACTGTATTGACAGAGCTATTTGTCCTAGCTCAACCAGTCCAAACTGTTGGGTCTGCACTTGCAGGTTGTGCTTTTCTGGAAACAGACATGACATGAGCATCTTTTTGCAATAAATCTTTGTACACAGTCATGATCACTTTCTCAGGATAAGTGGTAATTCCAAAACAAAGATATGATCACACTATCCCAAGGTTTTATACTGGGCCACAAAGACAAAGCCTCAAAGCCAAAGGACCCGATTCCATCCCTAGTACCCACATGTTGGAAAAAAGGATCAACTCTCAGGTGTCCCCTGACTTCTACACATATACTTTCATATGCAGGTGGCCACACACATACAATAAGTAAGTGCTATACGATATGTGAAGGGTTTCGCTAGCTCACATTCATTTGTGCGAGCACTTCTGGCTCAGCATCCTCAGTCACCGTGGCTTCTCCTATTGCCTCTAAGGCCACACAGTCTCATTATCCAGCGTGTGATGTCTTCAGTTGCTAAGGGTACATTTTTCATGTGTCTTGACCATTTGTGTTTGCTTATATCTGGAATGGTGTGTGTGTGTGTGTGTGTGTGTGTGTGTGTGTGTGTGTGTGTG
>JADRCC010158229.1:0-13835 GCA_019843855.1 Hylomyscus alleni
CACGGTGCTGGAGAAGCAGTTGAGATCTACATCTTAATCTGAAAGCAGAGAGAGAAAGAAGGGTCAGGGAAGAGAGATGGAGACAGAGACAGACAGACAGACACTGACACTGAGACTGGATCAGGTTTAACGTTTTGAAACCTCAAAGCCCACCCCCAGTGACATAACTCCTCCGGCAAGGCTACACCTCCTCATCCTTGTAATCCTTTCAAACAGTTTTACTCCCTGGTGACTAAGCATTCAAGTCTAGGAGCCTATGGGAGACAGTCTTATTCAGGCCACCACAAACTGCTTTCCCAACTCTGTTGGCCTCTTTTCTGCCTTAGAGCACCTGATTTTCCTCTCTGTGGTAGCAGCTCACATTCCCCCATGCCCATTGCCCTGGTTGTGTCCTCTGATCCCCGGGGATCACCCTTCTAGATGGTTATGAGTGTCTATAACTCCTTTGATGGTGGGGTCCAATTCTAGCATTTTTACTGTAATGATCACATGTCTTCCTCTGACCTGCCAGCTGGCATGTTGGGGACATAGCTCCTCATCAGGGTTCCCAACTTGGAACCTTATGACCTTGCTGCTGTGCGGCCATGGACAATTTGTATCAGATCCTCCAGTCCCTGCACTTCAGGGTTCAGGGTGGCTTTTTTCTTCTTTAAACCTGCCACCACCACTTCAAAATCTGGAACCATTGCCTCATTGTGCTTCGGGGATGGGAGCCTGCCTAAAATCCTCCCTTCTCACATCCATGGGCGATTAATTAGCCCACAGCCTGGACTTTGTTGATGTTTAACTACAGGGAAGCTAAGCTATGCACCAAGAATATCATGAGAATCTACAGTCTCTTAGCGCTGGAAGCCATGTCTCCAGGCTGGGCGATGTCCTTCTCTTCCTTCCACCAAGATTTCACACTCTTCCACCCAGAGCTAGTGATCACCCAGTGCGGTACAGCATGTGTCATTTAGAATGGCTGTCCACTTCCCACACTGTGATAGGACCCAGGTGAGGGGCAGGTTCCAGAGAAGAGCTAGTACTGGGAGCCAGAGTCTTTCAGGGAGGATGCCCTGAGCCTAATAGGCCATCTACATTTTGGAGACATTGGGCTTGAGACCTTGTGTGTTTCAGACAGTGCCTTTCACTTTCCTTACATGGAGGGTCCTGCATAGGGACTGGGAAAGTGGCCCAGGGCTGCTGGGAGAATGTGTGGGGGAGCTCACTGCTGAGTGAGAGCCTCCCAGCCATCCCAGTTACTAACACAGCCTTTGGTTTTGTGGGCCTTGTTAGCCTGGGGACTCTTGGCTGCCCAGAAGAGACCTTTCCTAAGCAATTTGGGATTAGAGAGGCCCTTCTGTGGGATTCCCCCTGCTTTCTGTGAATGCCTGTGAGTGCTGGCTCTGGGTGGTGAGAGCAGCCTCTGCAGGGTCCCAGGCTGCCCACCACCTGGCCCATCTGGATTCTGCCAAGTATCCATTGGATTCCTTGGAAGTGGAAGGAGACCCTTCCTACTAGGTGGCCATGACAGCTCTGTGAGGATAGGGAGGGATGGCCTGGAGGCTCAGTACTACAGATAAGGGCTTCAGAGTTCCATAGATGTGGAGACAATGCTTATGTCTAGCAGAGGAATTGTGCTTCCGTCCTTTATTTAGATCTGGTTAACACATAAAAGGCCATTTTGGTAACTTGTGAATAACTTTGTACCTGGACTCAATTTGGGACAACAAAGTTTACTCTCCCATTTAACCACAAGATGCTTAAAGAACAAATACTTACTAATAGGTTTTGTATGTCATAGTTTTTAGGCCAAATGTCAGGTCACACAAATGGGTTTGTGTGGAAAGGGAAGGCTGTTCTCTGTCCCCATTCCATGGCTTCCCTCTGTAGAATGGTCCTGGTGGTGCCTGATGCCTGTAAATACTTGGGGTTGCCTCACTGGCCTGTGAGCGTGGGCAGGAAGCAGCCAGATAATTTTATGATCTATAAAAGCAAGCACCAGACATGCTCCGAAATTCATTAGTGTTTGCTTGTCATTAAAGATAGTCTGTGTTGTTTGCCTTCTGACTAGACAGCTGTTGGCAGGGCCCAACTTGAGGGCATGCGGAGCTCCAAAGCCCTGGCCTGTCTGCAAGTGCAATTTCAAGCAAAGCTTCAGTTTATGGCTGGAAATTGTTTTTTTGCTCCTGAGCATAGGTGCTGTGGACTTAGGTCAGCTTTCCTTGGTGGAAAGTGTGACTTCCTGGATCCTACTCATGGGGCGAGTTATGGTCTTTTGCCTGAGTTTTCCCCTCTGCATAACACTTTTGAAGGGAGGTTATATATACTCTGGTTCTTCACTGTGCAGCAGGGTTTGAACCATTTGCCCTGAGCTCATCCCCTGCTCAGAGCACAGCTGTTTCTATACCTTTTCCCCAGCTTTTGGACCCATAACACTTGGGGCCCACCCAGGCCATGGCTGTCACCCTGACCCCAAGGTGCCTATGGGGCCTGTGAGGGTCTCTGGGTCAGCTGTCTCTCTGATGTCGGAGTAGACAGAGAGCTTGACCAATTTTGGCATTAGGTTTGCTGAGGTCAGGCCTTCAGCAAAGTGAAGTCTGAATGACATCTGGAGGAAGCCAATGTGCACATGGCCAGATGTCTGTGGTCTTGGAGTGGAGTGAGAGATAGGGGTGTAATCACTGACTTCATATGCTGGCTTAGACATTCCTGGGGCATGTGGGGTAGTGAGTCTCATGCTTATTGTTTGGTTTCTTAGCACACGTGGACAAGACACAGAGCACTTGTCAGGCTCTCTGCCTGCTGTTCTCGGGGTCCAGGATGGATCAAGGGATCCATGGTCTAAGGGGAATGGAAAAGAAATTTACCTACGTGCTTACAAAGGCCAATGTTAAAGGAGATAAGTGTGTGGCAGTGGTGGCACACACCTTTAATCCCAGCACTTGGGAGGCAGAGGCAGGCGGATTTCTGAGTTTGAGGCCAGCCTGGTCTACAGAGTGAGTTCCAGGACAGCCAGGGCTACACAGAGAAACCCTGTCTTGAAAAAACAAGGCAAAACAAACAAGCAAACAAAGAAGATAAGTTGAGGGCCACCTGGGAAAGGAGCCAATACTGCTAGCTAGGGCAGTTGGCAGAACATCCTTGAGGGGTCCCATTTGTCTTTAGCCTAGAGAACTGTTGTAATGTGGAAAAACAGAAAGAAGAGGTGTTCCAGGTGAACGGAGCAGCTAAACACAAGTAATGAAGGAGATGAAAGGTCAGGGGCAATAGCTGGGTAGATCAGGCATTGTTTGAAGCAAGACTGGTAAGGGGGAGGCTCAGTGTGAGTGGCTGGCTGGTGCTGAGCTGGTGGTTCCTGGGAGCCGAGCTTTCTTCCAGCTGGACAGGCATCTGACTCTGGTCAGCAGGACCCAGAGCAAGCCCTTGGCACTTTGTGTCCTTGGACTTGTAATGTCCTCCATCTCTTCTGTGGCACATCTATCTCTGTCGTGCCAGCAGCGTGACACCGGCCTGTCACCTTATGTGTTCCCTACTCATTCTTTGCCTGTCCCCTCCTTCCACCTGTACCTCAGTGTGCCTTGCTGGCTCTGCTGCCCTCTTACCCCCTTGGGCTTTGACATTTATTTTCCAGAGTATATCTCTGTACCCACATTTGTTCTTTCTTCCCTAGTGTCCCTTCACCTGTAGCTTTAAAGTCTCCATGCGTGTGTGTTCAACTTTCTAGTAGTTTCCTGACAGGTTATAGCTCAGTCGCAGTTCTCTAAGATGCAGATACAGGCCACATGAGGATGTTTTCCTGGTCTTCGGTGTTTGCCTGCTATACTTCCTCTCAGGCTCTCGCTCTCCTCAAGCCTGTATTCTGGCTGTCCAGTCCATCATGCTTGCTTCCCCAGCCCCATTATAACCTCTGACCACACTGAAAATGTGTCCAGAGTAGTGTGTTCAGAATTGATGTCTGTTTTCCTCATTGAAGGCAAGCAGCCCCCGAGATGTGCAGGCTGCCCACTATTGACCAGAGGTGACCGAGAATGGGAACAGCAGGCTGGGCCTGTGCTTGGAAATGGAGCCTTGGCCTCAGTCCCTGCCATGTAAACCGTGGTTTCACACTAGGGCAGGCTGATGGTTCCAGTGTCTGAAAGACTTCCATACACTTCTGAGTGTCCTTTGTAGAGCAAACATCTGAAGGGCTGGTTTTCCTTCTTGCTTTCAGGGAAGAAATGGCTTTTCTGAAAGAGCCATTCCTGCTGGTCTGTAAGACAGGGCCTTCCATGGTCATCATCATACAATACACTCATCAAAACAGCCCCCACACCGATGGGTGTTTTGTTGTGCAGCCATTGCTGGAACTCATCAAAAACCTGGCGTTATTTCCAGAGGTCCTGTTCTGTCTGGAACTGCAACTGTGATCCAAAAGCACGTTCCTGGGGGTGGGAGAGGATTCTTTTAGTGTGAAGTGCTCAATGAAACTTATCTTAAGCAATACTGACTAGTCCTGTGGTATATCCTGCCAGCCATGTCTGATTGCTGCAGGGCTTGGGGGATGGTCCTAGAGACTGACCAACCTCAAGGCTCTGTGCCACCTCTGGGTGTGTTGTATTGTACAAGCATGTTTCCTTCTAAGTGAAGTCTCCTTACACCCTGTCCCCTGTCAGGTAATTGTCCCACATTCCTCAGTCTTCCCAGTAGATTTCCTCCAGTAAATGCTGTCTCTCATAATTAATTTGCATATATTAAATTGTTCTCTTTGAATCTTAGCTTTCTCACCTACAAAGCACAATAAATAGTAAAGTCTACTTCTTTCTCACCCTGCCTCCCTTTTTCCTTTTCTTATTCCCCTTGCTTTTCTGTCTGCCTGCCTCTGAACCCCGAGTGTATCCTGATCATTTGTCCCAACCTCCCTCTTCCATTCATGGTTTCCTGCTGCTGCCCTCCTGAATGGTCTCATCTGGGTCATCTCTGCATGGCACTGTGCCCACGAGTCCAGAGCTAACTGCAGCACAGCCTCTGTGCCCCTGCACAACCACTGGGGGAAGGAAGTTGCTGTGGTGGCTAGAGGGTGGGGAAGCAGGGTGAGTGCTGCCTCTGTGCAGAGTTGCTTGTTGCTTCATGTTGTGTCTGTTATGTAGTGATGGCTGCTAGCCCGACATAGAGTTCACTGAGCTTCTAAGTGTTCTTCGTCTTTTTAACATGTATCTATGCTGGGGGAGGGGACAGGCCACAGCACATGTGGAAGTCAGAGGACAAATGTGGGAGTCAGTTTTCTTCTACCATGTGAATTTGAGGCATAAAACTCAGGCCATCAGGCTTGGTGTCCTCTTTGTCCCTTCAGGTTTCAAAGGATTAAGTTTCTGAGACAGGCTCATTGGGCTTGGAGAGTCTGCCCTCACTTTCTGTACTCAGTAAGCCTGTTAGCATGAATTATATGTTCTATAAAAGGGTTGGAGAGTGCACTTAGGAAGTCACATGACTGTGGACCACTGTGTTAATTCCCTCCTTTTCTTATGTGGTTCTAGCATACTAATCAACTAGCAAAGTCTCATCTGGCCCAACATAGAAGGCCACATGGAGAACCCGCAGCTTCCTTAAAAGCACATGATGCCGGAAAATGCTTTGTATTCTCTCTGATGTTCAGTGTTTCCCACAGTATGTGATGATCAAGGACACACTGCTTTTGTGCAGAGACACATGCTGACCAGGCTGAAATTCCACAATTCCACTGGAAACAGTGAGACACAAATTAGATATTGCCAAAACTCAGAGCAGCCAATTAGGAGACAAGCTAATATTTCCTCCTGATGCTGAGAGGAAAGGTAAAGGGGGCTGAGAGAAGGCCCAGCGGGTAAGAGCACTAGCTGTTCTTCCAGAGGAAGGACCTGGGTTTGATTCAGGTAACCTCATGGCAACTCACGGCTATCTGTAACTCCATTTCCAAGGAATTCAGTGCCTTCCTCTGGTCTCCCTGGGCACCAGGCATGCATTTGGGCAAAACACCCATATACGCTTAAAAAATGTCAGTTGTATGTTGTTCTACAGCACTACTCCCTGACCAGGGCAGCCGCCATCTTCATAAGACCAGATGGGTCTGATTCTGAAAAGACTTTTCAGCAGGTGGGCTTGTTGTTTGTTGGCACTCTCAGTGGTCCTCAGCCTTCCCAATGAGTGCCTCATGTTGTAGTGACTCCCACCCTAGAATTATTTCATTGCTACTTCATAACTGTAATTTTGCTACTGTAATGAATTGTAATATAAATATTTTTTTGGAGATAGAAGTTTACCAAAGGGGTTGAGACCCACATGTTGAGAACTAGCACCCTAGAAGGAGGACATGGGAGGGTCATTAGACTCTCACCTGTGCATCTAGCCTCTTGAATTAAAATTTGCCTTAATTAATACTGGTCTCATGGTCTGTGGGAGGCCTGGGGAAGATGAGGAAGAGGGAGCCCCATCTCTGTGGTTATGGGAGAGCCGTCATCTGTACAACATGAAATCTTTGCAGTGTGCCTACTTTAGGCCACGGTCCTGTTGGTGACCCTCACCGTGCTCTGTAACTGTCTAGCAAATTTATTGGTTCCCCAGGGAGAACTGCAGTAGAGCTGAGTCATGGTTTTCCATTGGGACCTTAGAAGGAGCGGAATAAATATGGCCTGGTTCCCTACAAGAAAATTCTTGAAACTGATGGGTATCAGGATTCTGAAAAAGAGTGGAGATGTGGGAAAGTCCTTGTAATGCTTTAAGGACAGAAGCCCGTGGAAAGCACAAGATGCAGTGTGAGTTAGAGTGACGGCAGGTGTCCTGTACACACATACCTGGGATGGAAGTCCCTGTGATTGTGGGCTCTGACTTCAGCAACCAGCAGACTTGGCTTAATTCTGACTCTCACATTAACTACAAATGGGAGTGTAAGTAGATTTCTGTGAAGTGGGGCAGTAATGGAGCCTATCTCATGGGCTTCTTGTGAGGGCAGTGGGTAAGACTGTGAGCTGTGCAATCAGATGGTGACTTCAGTGTTATCTGAGGGGCACTCTGTGTTGTTCACATTTTCATAGTGAACACCTACTGAATTTCTAGTCAAGAGAACTAAATGTTTTTTAAGGAGAACATTTAAAATGATGTGTCCCATCCTGTCCCCAGTGACAGAGTGGAAATGGACATGTAGCCCTGCGGGCTTTCTGTGGGCTCGTTGGCTTGTGGAGATGGCCTACTGGTTGCTGTACTATATTCTGTTAATTGGGGCCCCTCCTCTGTCACATGAACCAGAGACTGCAGGGCTGATCTTGGCTGCCATGGACACAGACAGCTGGATCTAATTGTGCAGAGCTGTGCAGACTAGGGCTGCGGAGGGAATGTTTTGGGAAATCTGCATCATCATGACCCTAAATCTAGTGCATGCTTTCCAGCAGACAGTAGTTAAGGATTTGCAGAAACAGTAGTGGCTGGAAATGAGTTGTTATTCTATAGAATGAACAGCACTGAAAGCCAAGGACTGGAAGACAGATTGCTTCTGCTCATTGAGTGACTACCCCCATGCATACACCCAACTCTGTTCTCGATGGTTATCCTCTCACCCCGTGGGATGTGCCTGGCAAGAGTCCTGAAGCCAGCATGTTGCCCTCTCCTGGCCACTGCCTCCTTCCTTTCTCCACCTCAGCTTCTAGCAGGTGGTTTGTTTCAAATGGCTGAAGAGTTGCTACCCTAGGAAACAGTGAGTATACCCCTTACTGTCACCAGCCAAATGTGAGCACAGCAGAAATAGCCCATGTGGCTGGCCCGCTCTGCTGTACTTGTGTAGCCACCAGTGGCCACGAGTTACTGGGTTCCTGAAAAGAAAGATGGAGCTGAATGGGAGGGAGGATGAGAAGAATGAGACCAAGACAAGGTTCTGATCAAGGCCCAATGTTTACTTAGGAGTCTGAGGGTTTTTTTTTTTTGGCGGGGGCTGGGGGGGGAGGGAACCCATCCCCTGCTATGCCAGGATCTTGCTGCCTCATCATCATCTTATTGCTTTGTCCAGAGCTCTTCAGGAAAACAGAAGCTGCTCAGCAGGTGGTGACTTCTTTCTGGAAGCTACAGGTGTGGCAGGACAGTAGACTTCACCTAGGTCAGAAGACTCCACCCTGTGTGGGCTAGCCCAGTGTAGCAAAGACCAGGTCTGATTCAGCCTGCTCAAGGCTGGGGGAGGGCACATTCTTGCTTCCATTATCTGGGTATAGATCCCCTAACACTCAGGTGAGGCTTCCCCTCAAGAGATGATAACGTGCCTGCTTGACCTGGTGCTTTCCTTCTCCTCCTCTCTCCTCCACTCTCCCAGCCACCTTCTTCCTCAGTCACACGGGCTGTGGATATTCTCGGCCATGCTGAGGATCTCCTAAATTGGCCTTCGCGTGTGCCCTTCCTGCTGCCTGGACCTTCTTCTGCTGCACAGTTACAGGGCATGACCCTCATTGCTTCTAACCTTTGTTCTAGGCTGGTTTACCAGGCAGGCCTCTGGAGACAGTCTGTCCAGTTATCCCTCTCCTTCATCCTGGATGATATTTTCCCAAAACATTTACCTTTCCCCTACTTACTACAGAGTTCTTCTTCCTTCCCTCCTGAGCTCTATGGCATGAGTGTATATGAAGTTTCTGTCACTATATTTCCTTGACCCACCCTAAGTCTGGAATGAGTGAAAAGAGATACCTCTTACATCTGCCCACCACTAACACCCTTCGTTTCCCTTTGTCCTTTTCATATCCTTTCTTCTCCCCTCTCCCCTTTCACTCTTCTTTCTTCTAGAAAGAGCAGAGCAGAGAGGGAGACAGAGATAGAGACAGAGAGGGTGCTACACAGGAGACTTGGAACTAGAAAATGTCCTTTAGGATGAACGTCAACCTAGAAACTAAGGCAGTTGCTCTTTGCTGTCCTAAGTTCTGACAATCGAATTCCTGTCTCCCCAGCCCTAGAAGACACCAAGGTCCTCAAGGCTAGGGACCTCTCCAGTACAGGGCCTGCTACTTGGATATCTTCTCTTGTTTCCTTTTCTCTGTCTGAGTCCCAGGTCTTCTCATTCCTCATAGCAGCTAGGATTGTTCCAGGAAAGGACTCTTCTTGCCAGCTACACACACACAAGCTTTTTCTGAACTCTTAGTAAGTGGCCCACCTCTTAAGACCTCTGTGCATCTGTTTGATCCAAAGCTCTTTCCACAGGACATGTTTCCTGTGGACAGCTGGTCATGGTCTTTAGATTTTGCTGTGGAGAGGGCAGAGCCTCTTTTGCTCATGTGGGACTGCCAATCATGTTTATACATGTTGATGGGTATGATAGTTTGCATATGCTCGGCCCAGGGAGTGGCTCTATTAGAAGGTGTGGCCCAGTTTGAGTAGGCATGGCAGTGTGGACATGAGCTTTAGGACCCTCATCCAAGCAGCCTGGAAGTGAGTATTCTGCAGCAGCCTCAGATGAAGATGTAGAATTCTCAGCTCCGTCTGCACCATGTCTGCCTGGATACTACCATGTTTCCTGCCTTGGTGATAATGGTCTGAACCTCTGAACCTGTAAGCCAGCCCCAATTAAATGTTGTCCTTATAAGAGCTGCCTTGGTCATGGTGTCTGTTCACAGCAGTAAAATCCTAATTAAGACAGAAGTTGGTATCAGGGACTGGGGTATTTCTGTGATAGGCCTTGACCATGCTTTTGTTTGGAAGAAAGTGGATTTTGGCACTTTGGATTTGGAAAGCAGTGGAATGCTTTAAATGAGTGCTTAATGGACTATCCTAAGAGTAGTAGTATCCTAGTAGTGACTTTGTAACTGAAAGTGATTTGAATTGTGTGGTCTTGGCCTAAGAGGTTACAGTGAAGAATTTCAGTGTGTGACCTAGAGACTGTTTATGTGGTATTTTGGTGAAGAATGTGGCTACTTTTTGCCCTTGTCTGAAGATCTGCCTGAGGTTAAGATGAAGAGACTCAGATTAATGTATTGACAAGAAAAGTCGCAGAAACACCCATCATTGACTTTGTTCTGTGGTTAAGCCTCATGAAGAGCATTTTAAACAAGTGTAGCAAGCTGAGAAAGAAAAACTATAAAATATATGGTTTGAATTTTAATGGGCCACCAGGAAGTGAAATGGAGCTGAATCCTGTGTTCAAGGATATTAAATTGAATTAAGGGAGTAGTGACCTTGGGCCAAGATCCCACCCAGCTAAATTTAGGTCCAGGCATGGTAGTACAAGCCTTTAATTCCAGGAGGTAAAGATCTCTGAGTTCAAGGCCAGCCTAGAACAGAGAATGTTTTAGGCGAAGAAAAAAAAATTTTTTTTTTTTGAGACAGGGTTTTTCTGTCCGGAACTCACTGACCAGGCTGGCCTGAACTCAGAAATCCGCCTGCTTTTGCTTCCCAAGTGCTGAGACTAAAGGTGTGCGCCACCACTGCTCTGCTTGAAGAAAAATTTAAATCCAGGCTTGGTGGATTACACCTTTAATCTCAGTGTTTAGGAGAAAAGCATGCAGATCTTTGAGTTCAAAGTCACTCTACAGAGCAAGTTCCAGGACAGCCAAGCTAAGGCAGTGAAGGAGTTGAAAAACAGAAAACTGGTGATCATGTAATAGAACAAGGGGACCATATTCCAGCCCCAGCAAGTAGCAGAACTTGGCAGCCTTAGCCATGTGGCTCTGGCTTTAGAGTCCAGAATAGAAGGGACTACTGGGACAATTAATGCTGGTTAGCTCAAGCTAAGAAATTAGTGGTGATTAAGAAGAGACCAGCATCACTAGGGTGAAATCTTTTGGGAAGTGTTTTCTGAGAGTACAAAGAAGCCTTGTTCCAGAGACAGCCAAGGTTGTACCTCGTGCTGCATCTGTACTTGGAAAGGGGTAAGAGTCACTCAGGTGGCACTGATTTTGAAGGCATGAAGGGGTCATGAAGAGCAGCTGAGGCTTGACACTGTTAGAGGCCAGGGAAGGCCATTGGTGAAGATGCAGCCTTAGTTGCAGTTGATGGCCCAAGATCGAAGGGGTCTTGTAAAGGAGTTGAGGCTTGACACCATGAAGAGAGCCTATGAGAGGCTATTGGTGAAGCCTAGTTGCAACGGAAGACCCCAGTGTATTGGAAATGCTGGTACCGTGGGGGTGATCACCAAGAACAGCCACAGCAGTGGAGTGAATCAACCTGAGCTTAGAGTGCTACAGAGGGCAGAACTGGAGAAGTGACGCCAGCCCTCAGGAAGAGCCCAGAAGAGCATGTGTGGATCCCAGACATTGGAACACGAAGCTGTAACATTGAAGTTGTCTTGGAGACCCTAAGATCTTAAGAGATGCCAGAGCCGTGGGCTATCTGCTGAAAGCTGCTAATAGGCAGTGGAACCAGCCCAGGAAGAGAAGTTTGTTGCATTCAACAAAAATGAAAAAGGAGTTGGAGATCTGAAGACATGGGGATGCAGATTTGGAGTTTGCCCAACTGGTTTCCTGTCTTGCTTTGGGGATTGCAGTTAAGTGATTAGATGAATCTCAGAAGAGACTTTTAACATTGTTGAGACTGCTGTAGACTATGGGGACTTTTGAAGTTGTACTGAATGTATTTTGCATTATGCTATGTTTAGGTATGGTCGAAATAGATTCATATGCTTGAACAAGCCTGTGGGGGCAAGGGAGTGGATTGTGATGGCTTGTTGTATGCTCAGCCCAGGGAATGGCAGTATTAGAAGGTGTGGCCCTGTTTGAATAAGTGTGGCCTTGTTGGAGTAGGTGGGTCACTGTGGGTGTGGGCTTTAAGACCCTCATACTAGCTGCCTGGAAGCCAGTATTCTGCTAGCAGCCTTCAGATGAAGATGTAGAACTCTCAGTTCCTCCTGCACCATGCCTGCCTGGATGCTGCCATGTTCCCACCTTGATGATAATGGACTGAACCTCTGAACCTTTAAGCCACCCCCAATTAAATGCTGTCCTTACAAGGGTTGCCTTGGTCATGGTGTCTGTTCACAGCAGTAAAATCCTAACTAAAACAATGGGTGATAAGCAGGGTGTGACTTTATAATAGCATTATGCATTTTGGAGTAACCTTAATTTTAAAGGTGGTATGCCATGCATCATATTCCCCCTCAAAACTGTAGAAGAAAACCCAAAACCAAACTGCTTTCATTCCAGTCGTGTTGGAGTTTTGACTCACTGAGCCCTGGGTTTCCTGTTCTATCCGCTTTGCATATTCTCTTATATTTCTCCCTCCAGTTGTTACCCTTCTACTTTCTGGAATTGTTGGGCAGCTACACCTTCCCATTGCCCAAGCCATAAATTTCCCATTCAGAGCACCATGCCTTCCTTTTGCTACACTGTTGTGGGTTCACTCCTTTATCTAGTTGTAGCTGTACATATTCTTCCCCTGCTGTGTGGCCAGGGCAGGATACTGAACTCTACCCCCCCCTTCATGAAGACAGGTCAGATTGATGAACTTGCAGGGTGTAGAGCCCCAGATGCTAGCAAGTGTGAAGATTTATATTCTGGAGTGTCAGAGGGAAACCTCAACTTCTCCACCCTGTTTCCCCTGATGAGTATGCTGTCTGAGCCCTGTCCTCTGTCCTAGTTTCATCTTCTTCTTGCTTCTGGTAAGGTAACCAAGACGCTACTTGAGCCTGCCCCTCCCTGCCCCCCATATCCCAATGCCAGGCAGCTGACTCCACCACCTCTGCAGCCTCTCCTGCCATAGTCTACCTAGGGGCTCTATTTCCAGGTTAAAACACACACGCGCGCGTGTGTACGCGAGCGCACACAGACACACAGACAGACACACACACACACACACACACACACACACACACACATTTCCAGAGATCCTGTGGAGTCACTCATTGATGGTTAGGGCCCTTCCACCCCGACTCTCTTGGCAGCTTGAGTTTATCTTTCCTGTAAGCTTTTCCTTCTGGGCCATATCAGACCTTATAGGAGCAATGTCACTCACATGTTGCCTGCTTTGGATTCAGTGTAGCAGTATCTGCCAGTGGTTTGGAGGTTTATCAAGAGGACAGGTGATAGGCAGAAACCCAATTTCAATGACAGACTAAGCCTTTTGCCCTCTCACCCTTGACTACAGCCAGTCTCAGTGACCATGTCAGCTGAAAAAGACTCAGGCTTACGTGGAGAATGGTTCATGTACATAACTACTCCTACTATGTTCAGATCTGGGAGGGCATGTGGCTCTGGATGTGCTCTCTCAGTAGATAGGGACCTAGTGAGAACCAGTTTCACTCCTTAGCTGTGATCTTAGGTAAGTGACAGTCTCTCTGAGCCTTGTCTAACCAAGTGGAGATAACACTAAACCCATGTCATCATGTAGACTCAGTAGGTAACACTTACATGTGCCTGCCAGAGCCCCTCAGGCATTTGGCACACAGGAAAGGCTGCTGTTTGCACTGAATCTCTGCTCCTGGGAGAGCTGTTAGCTCATGACTAAAATCCCTTTTATCTTTTATATTCAGCCTTTGCAGCCAGAGGCCACATGCCTCTTTCTGGCTTGGTAGATCCCTGAGTCAGCTCTGACGCATGCTGAGGCCCTTAGAAGCCCTTGCCTAGGCACTGCCATGGTAAGTTATGGCGTCACCCAGCTGTCTGAGTGTCTGAATGGCACCTTGTCATGAGTATATTTTGTTGGAAAACGGTGAACATGTTTGTGTCTTTCCATAATATCAGAATTTATTGAGTTACAAGAAAATCACAGGTGACATCCATTTCATTGTCTTCAGTTCACTAAAAACTACTGATTTACATGGCAGACATGGCTACTGACAAGCACAGATTCTTCTATTCCAATCTTAATTACTAACTCTCAGGTTACATATTTGTCCTGTTTGTGTGTGTGTGTGTGTGTGTGTGTGTGTGTGTGTGTGT
>JADRCC010158234.1:0-12772 GCA_019843855.1 Hylomyscus alleni
TTAAGATATTAAGAGAAAGTAATTGTCACTTCCTGTTGTTTTTGTTGTAAGAGGGTGGAATTTCATTTGTGTGGATTTGTTGAAAGATTACTTTCTTGCTTCTTCTAGGGTGTAGTTTTGCTCCTTATGTTGATGTTTTCCATGTATTATCCTTTGTAGGGGTGGATTTGTGGAAAGATATTGTGTAAATTTTGTTTTGTCATGGAATATCTTGTTTTCTCCATCTATGGTAATTGAGAGTTTTGCTGGGTCTAGTAGCCTGGGCTGGCATTTGTGTTCTTGTAGGGTCTGTATGACATCTGCCCAGGATCTTCTAGCTTTCATAGTCTCTAGTGAGAAGTCTGCTGGAATTCTGATTGGCCTGCCTTTATATGTTACTTGCCTTTTTTCCCTTACTGCTTTTAAAATTCTTTCTTTGTTTAGTGCATTTGGTGTTCTTATTATTATGTGACAGGAGGAATTTCTTTTCTGGTCCAGTCTATTTGGAGTTCTGTAGGCTTCTTGTATGTTCATGGACATCTCTTTCTTTAGGTTAGGGAAGTTTTCTTCTATAATTTTGTTGAAGATATTTACTGGCCCATTACAGTGGGAGTCTTCACTCTCTTCTATACCTATTATCCTTAGGTTTGTTCTTCTCATTGTATCATGGATTTCCTGGATGTTTTGAGTTTTTGCATTTTCGTTGACTGTTGTGTCAATGTTTTCTATGGTGTCTTCTGTCCCTGAGATTCTTTCTTCTATCTCTTGTACTCTGTTGGTGATCAGGATTCTACAACTCCTGATTTCTTTCCTAGGTTTTCTATCTCCAGGGTTGTCTCTCTTTCTGATTTCTTTGTTGTTTCTATTTCCATTTTTAGATTCTGGATGGTATTGCTCATTTCTTCACCTGTTTGTGTTTTCCTATAGTCCTTTAAGGGATTTTTGTGCTTCCTCTTGAAGGGCTTCTAGTTCTTTACCTGTGTTCTCTTGTATTTCCTTGAGGATGCTATTTATGTCTTTCTTAAGGTCCTGTATCATCATCATGATAAGTGACTTTAGATCTGAATCTTGTGTTTCCTGTGTGATGGTGTGTCCAGGACTGGCTATGGTCGGAGAACTTGGTTCTAATGATGCCAAGTAACCTTGGTTTGTGTTGTTTATTTTCTTATGCTTGCCCCCTGCCATCTGGTTATCTCTAGTGCTACCTGCCCTTGCTAAGTCTGACTTGAGTCAGTCCTTCCTGTGATCCTAGTTGTATCAGAACTCCTCAGAGTCAGGCTGTCTCTGTGATCCTGTGATTTCTGGGATCCTGTGATCCTGGGCTTGTTAGAGCTCCTGGGAGTGCAGCAGCTTCCTCTGGGTGTTGTGGGACTGGCTGCAGAGCTTGGGCCCATGGTCTTCTCAGGACACCAGCCCAGAGAGACTGGAAGGAACCCGAGTCACTCTGCTTGCAGAATTTCTGTGTGCCTGGTCCCTTAGTTCCCAGTTACTCCCAGTGTTGGGACAGATGTGGGGTCCTCCTCACCTCTGATCCTGATAGTGTCAGAGTGCCTGTGTGTGGAGCTTCCTCTGGGTGTTGTGGGACTGGCTGCAGAGCTTACACCCAAGGTTCACTCAGGACATCAGCCCAGAGAGACAGGATGGAATTGCCATTCTAATATCTAATAAAATAGACTTTCAAGTGAAAGTTATCAAAAGAGATGGGAAAGAAAACTTCATATTCATCACAGGAAAAATCCATAAAGAGGAAGTCTCAATTCTGAACATCACTGCCCCAAATGCAAGGACAACCACATTCATAAAAGAAACTTTACTAACGTTCAAAATACACATTGAGCTCCATACAATAATAGTGGGAGACTTCAACACCCTACTCTCACCAATGGACAGGTCATTGAAACAATAACTTAGCAGAGAAACAGTGAAACTAAGAGAAGTTATGAACCAAATTGATTTAACAAATATCTACAGAATACTTCACTCTTAAACAAGAGAATATACCTTCTTCTCTGCACTTCCTGGAATCTTCTCCATAATTTATCACATAATCAAACATAAAACAAGCCTCAAGAGATATAAGATTTGGATAATCTCATGAATCATATCAGATCAGCAAGAATTAAGGCTAAATTTCAATAACAACAGAAATAACAGAAAACCCACATACTCATGAAAACTGAACAACTCTCTACTAAATGATAAATTGAACAAGGAAGAGTAAAAAAAGAAATAAAAGTATTCATAGAACTCAATGAAAATGAAGACATTTCATTTAAGAGGCACAGGGAAAGCAGTGTTGAGAAAAAAATTCATAGAAATAAGTGCTTTCATACAGAAATCAGAGCAATCCCATAAAAGCAAGTTAACAGCACAACTGAAAATTCTATAACAGAAAGAAATAAACACAAAAAAGAGGGGTAGACAGGAGGAAATAGTCAAAATCAGGGCTAAGATAATTCAGTTATAAACAAAGGGAATGATACAAAGAATCAACAAAACTAAGAACTGGTTCATTGACAAAATCAACACAGTAGATAAACCCTTATCCAAACTAGCTAAAGGGCACAGAAAGAGTATCCAAATTAGCAAAGTCAGAAATGAAAAGGGAGACATTACAAGAGAAACTGAGGAAATTTTAAAAAATCATCAAAAGTTATTACAAAAGCCTATAGTCTACAAAACTGCAAAATCTAGCTGAAACGGATGACTTTCTTGTCTGATAGTATGTACCATTAAAGTTAAATCAGGGTCTAAACAGTCCCATTATCCCTAAAGAAATAGCAGCAGTCATTAAAAGTCTCCCAACCAAAAGCAGAGCCCAGGGACAGATGATTTTAATGCAGACTTCTTTTTTTGTATTAAAATTTCTTTATTATCATTCTTCTGATCATATTTAACTTTAATATCAATCATATTTTTTTTCTTTTTTTAGGGTTTTTCTTTTGTTTCCTTTTTTCTTTTTCTTAGATATTTCCTTTATTTGCATCTTGAATGATATTCCCTTTCCTGGTTTCCCCTCTGAAAAAAAAACAACAAAAAAACCAAACATCCATTCCCTCCCCCATTCTGCTGCTCACCAACCCACCCTCTCCCATTTCCTGGCCCTGGCATTCTCCTATACTGGAGCATAGAACCTTCCCAGGACCAAGGGCCTCTCCTCCCATTGATGACCAACATCCTCTGTTACATGTGCAGCTGGAGCCATGAGTCCCCCCATGTGTACTCTTTGGTTGGTGGTTTAGTCCCTGAGAGCTCTGAACACACTAGTTAGTTCATATTGTTGCTACTCCTAAGGGGTTGTAAACTCCTTCATCTCCTTGGGTCCTTTCTCTAGCTCCTTCATTGGGGACCCTGTGCTTAGTCCAATGGATGGCTGTGAGCCTCTACTTCTCTATTAGTTAGGGCCTCTCAGAAGACAGCTATATCAGGCTTCTGTTAGCCAGCAACCAAAGCTTCAAAGAATAGCTAATACCAAAATTTCCTCAAACTATTCAACAAAATAGAAACCGAGGGAAGCTACTTAATTCATTCTATAAACCCACAATTATTCTGATTCCACAACCACACAAAGAACCAAAAATAAATAAACTCAGACCAATATCATTTATGAATATAAATGCAAAAATAGTCAATAAAATATTCAGAAACTGAATGCAAGGACACATTAAAAAGATCATTCAGCATGATCAAGTAGGCTTCATACCAGGGATTCAGGGATAGTTCAATATATAAAAATCCATCAACATAACACACTGTATTAACAAGCTCAAAGGAAAAATACATTATCGTGTCATTAGATAATGAAAAGTCCTCCAACATAATACAATACCCCTTCATGTAGCTATCAGGAGTTCATGGAACATACCTAAACAATAAAACAAATATATAACAAACCAACAGTCAACAGCAAATTAAATGGAAGGAAAGTAGAAACAAATACTTTAAAATCCAGGACAAGACAAGGTTGCCCACTTTCTTGTGATCTATTTAATATATCATTCCAAGTTCTAGCTGGAGCAATTAGACAACAAAAGGAAATCATGGGGAAACAAATTGGAAAGGAAGAAGTCAAAGTATCATTATATGCAGGTGATATGATAATATGTATAAGTGACCCCCCAAATTCTACCACAGAACTCCTGCAGCTGGTAAACAACTTCAGCAAAGTAGCAGGATATAAAATTAACTCAAAGAATTCAGTAGCCTTCCTTTATAAAAGTGATAAACAGGCCAAGAAAGAAATTAGAAAAACAACACCCTCACAATAGCCACAAAGAGTATAAAATATCTTAGTGTAACTCTTACCAGCCAAATAAAAATCTGTATACCAAGAACTTCAAATCCCTGAAGAAAGAAATGGAAAATGACCTCAGAAGATGTAAGGACCTCCCATGCTCATAAATTGGTAGAATTAATACAGTGAAAATGCCTGTCTTACCAAAAGCAATCAATAGATTCAATGCAATCCTCTTCAAAATTCCAACTCAATTCTTCACAGATATAGAAAGAGAAATTCTCAAATTCATTTGGAATAACAATCCCAGGATAGTCAAAACAATTCTCAACAATAAAAGAACTTCCAGGGAAATCACCACCTCTCACCAGAATCTGTTCTACAAAACAATATTGATAAAAACCACATGGTATTTGTACAGACAGACAGATTGATCAATGGAATAGAATTGAAGACACAGAATTAAACCCATGCTCCTATGGACACTTGATCTCTGACAAGGAAGCCAAAAATATACAGTTAAAAAAACAGAAAGCATCTTCAATAAATGGTGCTGGTCTAACTGATAATCTGTATGTAAGAGAATGAAAATAGAACCATATTGGGGCTGGTGAGATGGCTCAGTGGGTAAGAGCAGTGACTGCTCTTTCAAAGGTCCTGAGCTCGGATCCCAGCAACCACATGTTGGCTCACAACCACCCATAATGAGATTGGACGCCCTCTTCTGGTGCGTCTGAAGATAGCTATAGTGGATTACACTGGAGGGAACGGGGTCAGCAGAGATCCTGAGTTCAATTCCCAGCAGCCACACACATTATATCTCACGGCCATCTGTACAGCTACAGTGTACTCATACACATAAAATAAAATAAAAAATATATCTTTTTAGAAAATAGAGCCATATTTATCACCTTGCACAAATTTCAATTCCTAGTGCATCAAGAACCTCTACATAAAAATCATATACACTAAATCTAATAGAAGTGAAAGTGGGAAAGAACCTCAAACTCATTGCAACAGGAAGGAAATTTCCTGAACAGAACTGCAATGACTCAGGCTTTAAGATCAACAATTAATGAATGGGTCCTCATTAAACTGAACAGCTTTTGTAAGGCAAAAGAAACAGTTAATAGGACAAATTGACAGCCTACAGATTGGGGGTAAAATCTTCACTAACTCTACATCCAACAGAGCACTAATAGCTAAAATATATAAAGAACTCAAGAAGTTAAACTCCAAAAAAACCAAATAAGCCAATTAAATAATAGGACCCAGACATAAACAGAGAATTCACAACAGTATATTCGCTAGTAGCCAGGAAGCACTTAAAGAAATGTTTAACATCCTTAGTCATCAGGGAAATGCAAATCAAAATGACTCTGAAATTCCTTCTCATACCAAGTGTCAGAACATGTTGGCAAGGATGTGGAGAAAGGGCAACATTCCTCCATTGCTGTTGAGATTGCAAACTGGTACAATCACTCTGGAAATCAATCTGCAGGTTCCTCAGAAAGTTGGAAATACTTCTTCCTGAAGACCCAGCTATACCACTCTTGAGCATATACACAAAAGATGCCCCAGTACCCCACAAGGACATATAGTCCACCATGTTAATGACAGCCTTATATTTAATACCTAGAAGCCAGAAACAACCCAGACGTCCCTTAACTGAAGAATGGATAAAAAAAATGTAGTTCATTCACATAATGGAATGACATTCAGCTACTAAAAACATGGACATCATAAATTTGACAAGCAATTAGATAGAGGTAGAAAATATCATCCTGAGTGAGCTAACTCAGACCCAAAAGGACATGCATAGTATGTACTCACCAATAAATGGACATTAACTATAAATAGATAATATCTAGGATACAACTTAGAGGCTGTAAGAAGTAAAACAAACAGAAAGACCCAAATGAGTAGGCTTCATTCCCACTTGGAGAGGGAAGGAAATAATCATGGAAGGCAGAGGGAAGGAGGAACCTGGGTGGAAGAGAGCAGGAGGGAGGCAAAGGGGAAACAGGATATGGGTGAATCGGGGAGAAACCAAGAACACCAAGAGAATGAATGGAAATAAGCAGTGTGGGTGGAGGGAGGTAGGAAGACCCTATAGAAAGTACCAGAGACCCAGGAAGTAAGGGACTTTTAGGACTCATTGGTGGTGACCTTAGGCAAAATGCTGATCATTGGGGAGAGGGAACTTGAAGAGTCCATTTATAGTAGTTAGACAGGAACTCAAGTATATGGACATGGTTACTAACCTACAGTTAAAATTTCTGACCTAGAATTGTTCCTTTATTTTTTCTAATTTTACTTATTTAATTATTTTCACACTCCATATTTTATTGTCCCATCCAGCCTCCATCTGCTCCACATCCCACAACTCCACCCCAATCCCACCTGTCTCCATGTGAATGCCCCTACTCCCCCATCCCACCTGATCTCCAAACTCCCTGGGGTCTCCAGTCTCTTGACTGGAGGTGCATCATCTCTGAATAAACACAGACCCAGCAGTCCTCTGCTGTATGTGCATTGGGGGCCTTGTCACCTGTTATATATTGCCTGATTGGTGGCCCAGTGTTTTGAGAGATCTCAGGGGACCAGGTTAATTGAGATTGCTGGTCCTCCTATAGGGTCACTCTTCGCCTCAGTTTCTTTCAACCTTCTCTAATTCAACCACAGAGGTCAGCAGTTCCTGTCCATTGATTGGGTGCAAATATCTACATCTGACTCTTTCAGCTGCTTGTTGGATCTTCCACAGGGCAGTCATACTAGGTTCCTTTTTGTGAGTGCTCCATAGCCTCAGTAATAGTGTCAGGCCTTGAGACCTCTCCATGAGCTGGATTTCACATTGGACCTGTCACTGGCCTTATAGAGCCCACCTCCAGCAGGAAGACTGGGCATCAAGTGAGGAAGAGGTAGGGCATCCTATAGTCACAACTCTGACCATAATTATTCTAGTCTGAAAGGCTTTCAGGGATGGAAATGGAGAAATTTTCTCTTCTAATAGAACTGCCAGGACAAAAAATGGAGAAGAGAGTGAGGGAAAGGTGGTCCAGTGACAGGCCCCAATTGGGATCACTCTCATGGGAGGGCACCAAGGCCTGACACTATTACTGATACTATGGTGTGCTTAAAGACAGGAGCCTAGCATGGCTGTCCTCTGAGAGTGTCTACCAGCAGCTCATTGAGAAAGAAGCAGATACTTAACACCCAACCATTGAACTGAACTCATGGACAACTATGGTTGAATTAGGGGATGAATTGAAGAAGCTGAAAGAGAAAGTGACTCCACAAGAATACCATCATCCTCAACTAACCAAGATCCTAGGTTATTCCCAGAGACTGAGCTACCAACTGGAAGGATGCACTGGCTGTTCCATGGACCCTGGCACATATAGGGCAGAGATCTGCCTGATCTGGCCTCAGTAGGAAAGATGCACTCTATCTTGGAGAGACTTGAGGCACCAGGGAAGGGAGGCCTAGTTGGTGGGAGCACATTTCAGGGGCAAGGGGGAAGAGGAATGGGATAAGAAACCTCTATGGGAGGGGTGACCAAGGGAGAGAAATAATGGCAATGTAAATACATAAAATAACTAAAAATTTAAATTAAAAAGATTTTCTACTCTAAAAAATACCCAACAATTATAATTAAAAATGCCAAGCTATAAGAACATAAGACTACTGTGCTTATACTGGCTCCTACTCAAAAGTTAAAAAAAAAACCATAAAGCTAATGTGCATAGTGTACATTTATAAAATATTTATATGTGAAAGAAAAGTTTTTATGTCAAAGAAATGAAACATTTTCTCAAATTATAACTATATATAACATGACTTACCATTACACAATATATACAGGTGTGCAACCTACTATATTAGTATAAATAGCTTTTAAAATTTTGTGTATTGATAATGGATATTTTTGAATTCCTCTAGTTAAAATTGAATTACATTTCTCCCTTCTTTTTCCTCCCTCTAAACCCTCCTATGTAATTCTCACAACTGTGCTTCAAGTTTAGCCTCCTTTTCACTACTTGTTTTTGCATCCATATATGTATATGAATATACTATGTGTCCCTAAATATAGCCTCTTAAGTTAGTTAATGTTAATGCTAATGTATGTTTTCAGGGCTGACCATCTGGCACCAATTGGTCTGATCTTCCCTAGGGAAGAGCATCCCTCTTACTCTGAGCTTTAATTGGTTGCAAATAGTTCTATGTGTTGAGTTAAGGCCTTTTGGGCTTATCTCCATCCAGTTGGTCATATTTCTTAGTGTCATTTTCAGCTCATATATGAGAAGTTGTGTTAATGAAAGTTTTGTGGTATAACTTCTGATATTACTAAGAGACACATTCTCACAGAACACTCCCTGATCTTCTGGCTCTTAATAGCTTTTCTTCCAATTAAAATTTTGACTGTAAAGTTATTTGAAAAACATGTGAAGCAATTTCAGTCTTACTACTATTTTCTTTTAAAAAAAAATGTTTGCTTGAAATATTGGGAGGGTTTAAAGGAAGAGTACCTGAGGAGGGGGTAGAAATAATAAATTAAGAGGAGAAAAGGTTTACTTCTATTTAAAGTACAAATATGCCTTTTTAAATGATGTATGTTATAGACTGGTAAGATTACTTAGTAGATAGGAACATGCTCTGCTCTTGTAAATGACCCTGGTTTGTTCTTAGCACTTACATCAGAAGGTTCATAACAGTTTGTAATTCAAGTTCCAAGGGATACAGCATCCTTTTCTGGCCTCTGACTGCACCTGTGTGCTATTGGTGCACATACTGATTCAAGCACATGCACACATATACATAAAATAACTAAATGACAGAAGTGGGTGGGTAAGTGGAGGGGCAACCTCTTCAAGGCAAAGGGAAGGTGTGATGGAATGTGGAATTTGCAGAGGGTAGACTGGGAAGGGGGTCAACATTTGACATGTAAATAAATAAGGTAATCAATGAAAAATAGAAAAAAAAATAGCATGGCAGTGGTGATACATGCCTTTAATCCCAGCACTTGGGAGGCAGAGGCAGGCAGATTTCTGAGTTTGAGGCCAGCCAGGTCTATAGAGTGAGTTCCCGGACAGCCAGGGCTACACAGAGAAACCCTGTCTCAAAACTACTACTACTACTACTACTACTACTACTACTACTACTAATAATAATAATAATAATAATAATAATAATGAACTATTTATTGCAAAAAATTGAAGGTATGTCAAAATAAATAAAATAAATGGGAGAAAATGCTGATGAGATATTAGTTCAGTAATTTGTAAAAGTCATTTTTATCATACATTGAAATCATTATTCCATTCCTTATAAATAAAAATATCACTTCTCTCACTATTCAGAAATAATTGTCATTTTGTGTATTTCTTTCTTAATTATTTTCACTATTTTGTATATTATTTCTTTTATTTAAACATTCTTACATGATATATGTAATATTTTATAATTTTCAATGTATTTGTGTTACCAATTACTTATTTAGAAGGTAAGTCAAGTATATTTACCATGTATATTTATGTATGTATGTTTCAATATGCATATATATGACTATTTTAATGTTTTTGTACTTTCTGTACGTTCAAGGTAGCAGAAAAGTTCAGAATAGTATCAGAATATGAACAACAGATCTGTAACACAATATGCTTTTGAACCATATGTCTTCCACCAGTGCCATATTGAAAAGAAGAATGGAATGAAATGACTGGGACCAGTGCTTGAGAAGCATGTAAAACATGGCTTCATTTCTGTTTTCCTGTTACCTTTAGTCTGGACATTTGTATCCTGCTTATTTCACAACTACATATTCTAAATAATAATGGTACATTCCCTCACAGAGTTGCAAGGCTAATCAAATGAATGTGCAGGCACTGTGTCATTGTATAAACACTGCTGCTTAACAAGATCACTTAGCTCTTTCCCCAGGAATTCAGGCAAATACAGTCAGGATTAATATGGTTCAGTGACAACACTTGACTCTTCTCAAGACTTCAAGATAACAAATCATAATGACTACTTAAAACTTGTTATAATAACTAGGTGAATATCAAACTTAATATAAATGTATCATTAGGAGAAAACCTTTTCCAGATAAAATACAAACAGCATGAACTAAAAGGAATATTTCAAACCTTGGGTTTCTCTAAGGCTTAGCTCATCAGATACCATGAAAAATGTGGCTTACTTTCTGTTATCCAGCCAAACAAGAACAATATTGAGGCATAACACTTAACCTGGTGCTCATCAATGGTTCATTAATGCCATCTTCTATTCTACTGAAATATATATGGGTTCATTTTGACTAAAAGATGTAAATTCATAGATTAAAAATAAAATTAAAATCACTTTCCGGCTGAAATGCATATCCATTTTACAAATACTACCAAATTTTCTACATTCTTCCCCTGAATCCCTTTTAGTATTAATCATACCAGGAATGTTTCCATGGTATCAATCATATTGGTCATAACCTCAAATATATAGTTCTATGTCTAATCTCATAGGAGGTTATATTTAGGTGAGAAATATGTGCCTTAGTGTCATTAAAGTAGAACTTCTAGTAATAACATGCATATTTTCACATAAAATATATACCTATATTTTCTACACTTTTTGATACTATGTCCTGTGTAAAACTACAAAACAATGCTCACTGTGCTAAAATCACAGTGTCTAAATTTGGAAGTCAGAACAGCTTTCCTTCTTTTTTTCTGAATGTATACTCCGTCTTTATTGTTTGCACTTCTTTATCTCCTATGCATCAGAGCTCTTTATAAATATTCACATCCTTTCCAAGGGAACTCCTAAGGGATACGTTCATGGACACATTTTGTGGAGTCTCTATGCTCTGCTGACCTTATTAGAGTGCATTGAACATTGGAAGTGCTCAATGTGGGTAATTGATAATGATAACCCCTTCTCATTGCAGGTTTGAAAGTATATTCTCACGTTGTACTCCCTTTTCTCCTCTTCTACATAGTTTGCTTCTCCACAGTTTAGACTTTGATCTCTGCAATGAACTATATCCATCCCAAACAATAGAGTTTAATACGCTGAGAACAATTTAAATCATATCTAGAAGAAAATATGAAATTTTCCCTTTGCTGTCATGTCTTCTTAGGAAGAACTAGCATGACTATTTATCTCAGTACTGCATCAAGAAAAGTGACTGACAGAAAACTAAAGAATCCAATGATCAGAGAACTGAAAAATTAGTTCTTTAAATGCATCTTGATTTCTTCCAACTCTGACTCAAAATATTTTTTCACTGATTACTTGTTACCAAAATAAAGTGAATAATTGTAGTAGAATTAAACTTAACTAAAATAGAGTAAAACACTGAGAAAGATTTAAGAAGAAAGGAGATAAGAATTAAGCTGTAAATTAGTTTTTACAATAAATTGTAAAATAAATTCCCTGTACATAACTTCAGAAATAACATAAAGGTTGCGACTGCTAGCATGCCTACTCTGTTTGACTAATTATTCCTGTCAAATATAACTTATATAAAACCTTAATTTTCTTTTATCTGTTTTAAGTATATGCACACATCTGTGTGAATTTGAAGCAACTTTAGGTTTGTCTATAGGCTCAGTATAATTATATGAGAATAGTATAGAAACGTAAAGACACACAAAATAGAATCTATTCTTTCAAAAATACTTTGTTATATTCTATTAGATTATTTCCTTAGGTCACAGTTTGCTCATTTGTATTGAACATAAAACCTTTGTTTATCTGTTTGTTTTCTAAGTGTAACAGAAGTTATGTAGTACATAACATAGGAGAATTGGATAATCAAATTAGGTGTCAAAATCTTGCACCCTGCTATTAAATTTTTGAACCAGAGAACTTGGGTTTGCATTTGATATGTATTTTATTGCTCTCAATTATGGAATAAAGATCTAGATAAATAAACATGTTTCTACAGTTCTTTTCAAAAATTACAACAATGTTCTCTTTAAAGGAATTCAGATGCCTATTTCTTTCTTCTTGTCCAAATTTGATTTTGTAGTTTTTTACCCTTGAATTTGAAGAAGATGGTCAAATATCCACAATCTCTCATAAAATGTAAGTCTATGCTTGACTATCTTAACTATCAAAGAGCCTCATTGGTTTTTGTGTGTGGTTTGGTGTACTCTATGCAGCATTTCTCTTATCCACTGATAAACGAGTCTATAATTTTTGAAAGTCAAATGCTTATTATTTGCCAAGATAAAGGACAATATTTAAATTTAATTAAACTTTGGACTATTCAAAGAATAAATCTTTGCTCTATGATACGTATATATAAACATGATTGGGGAAAAAAGCTCTGTTTAATACTCCAAAAACTTTGTTTAAATATTCAAGTATATTGAACTTGTAAGTTTTGTGGTGATGAAGACAAAGATGTAGACTACTTCTATCACCACTATTTAAGAATTTCAATAGTACACTGCTGAGTATTCTGCTGTTTTCTCCAATAGAAATTAGGCACACAGGGATGATAAGACATTTCCATCCCTATCTCTTTATGCTGAATTCTTATACTTCACATTTTTT
>JADRCC010158243.1:0-10964 GCA_019843855.1 Hylomyscus alleni
AGATGATCCTGAGCCATAGACAGAGACTAACTGAGCATGAGCCTGTGAACAAGCCAGCAATCCAGCAATCATTGATCCTCCATGGCTTCTGCCTAAGTTCCCGTTTCTGTTCCTCCCTGGTGTCACTCAACAATGCACCCTTTCCTCCCCTAGTCTGCTTTTGGTTGCAGTATTTTATCACAGCAAAGAAATAATAAAAATGGAGATGTTAGATATGCTAACTACCTTGAGCTGATCATTACTCAAATTAGACACAAATCAAAACATCACATTGTACTCATAAATATGTACAAATATGTGTCAATCAAAGCTTTAAATTAACTGTGGGGACTGTGGATGTAGCTGAGTGGGTAGAGCGCTTGCCTGGCATGCACAAAACCCTGAGTTCAATAACCAGCACCACGTAAACCAAGTATGGAGGTGCGGACCTCTCTAACCCTGAAGCTTGAGAGGTAGAGGATCAGAAGTTTAAGGTCATCCTTGGCTGCACTGAGAGTTCAAGGCCACTCTGAGCTACATGATACTCTGAGTGCTAAAAATTTAAATGAATGCTAAAAAAAAATTAAAAATAAACAGTCAATTATACCCTAGAATCTGTCACTGGAATAAAAAGCTTTTAGCAAGAGAGACAACAACTAGGAAAGAGGAAAGAGATTAGGGAAAGAGGAGAAAGCTAGGAGTGAGGAAAATCAAACACATGGCATGTGTGTATTATGGTCTACGTGTGAGATGACCCCACAGACTCATGCATTTCAATGCTTTGTCCTCAGCTGCTGGTGTTCTGAGAACGTTTGGTAGGTGGAGCTTAGAGGAAGTGAGCCTCTGGGGATGGGCCTTGAGCTTTACAGTCCAGCCCAGCTTCCTATCTCCTCTCTCCATCTTGATCTGTTCGACTCTGAGGAGTATAAGCATCAACCCCCTGATCCCAGCCACAAACTCCACACCATGCCCTGGTTGCAGTTCACAACGGACTGTGAACCAATATACGCCCTTCCTGGGCTAGGAGAAGGCTCAGCAGGTAAAGGAGACTGCTGTTAAGCGTGATGCTCCGAGCTCCATCTCTGGAATCCACATGGTGGAAGGAAAGAGCCGATTTCTTCAAGTCATGCTTCAACCTCCACATGTGTGTCATGGCACACATATGCATATGTGTGCACACACACAATAAGTAAGTAAATGTGGCAAAAATAAAAATAAAATAAATAACTCCTTCTTCCAAGTTACCTCTGCCAGACATTGTGTCACATGAGAGAAGTAACTGATGCCAAAAACTATGAGAAAATGTCACAAAGTACACTGAACTAAGAAGAAAGGGAAAAAAATGATTCTCAGAAGCCAGTACCCAAAGCGTTCATTAAGCACAGAAATAAGACCCATTTAGAATGCAGCTGGAACAGAAGGTAAGACCATGTTACTTGCAAGGAGAACATGCCTGTGTCATGTCCTAACAGATGTGTTTGGAGTTGAGTGATGTATTGCCTCTCACAGACTTCCTGTCTCACCTCACACCTCCTACTCTAGGGAAGTCCTCTACTCTGTCACCAGGTGGAGAGCACTACCCCTCTGAGTTCTCTAGAGTCTGACTCTGTCCCCAAGTCTTCAACCCCATCTGGTTCTTTATCTATGGATTTGTTTACTTGGGGCCACTAGGGCCAAGTGTGGATATGGCTTCACTCTATCACCAGGACCTGGGGCCTCGACTGATTCGTGCTAGACACTCCACAGCTGTCTGCGGAATGCATGATCACAGCAGAGTGGGATTCCTGATACACCCATGGCACGTCCTAGGCAGAGAAGCTGTCCTGCACTTTGCGTATAGGTATGTGCATTCCCTTCACTCACCACTGGACAAGGCTACCGTGGTCAACCCAAATTAGGGCAGAAGAAGCTGAGCGAGAAAGAATTCTAGGATTCCGCCTAGTTCCATAGCTAGTGAGTTAGCGGAAGGATTGAAGCTAGACAGCCTGCCTCCAAACTTAATGTTTACAAGAGCACTGGATGAATGGATGGATGGATGAGTGGGTGGATGGATGGATGGATGGGTGGATGAGTGAATGGATGTAAGTGGGTGGGTAGGTGGGTGGATGGATGGATGGATGATGGATGGATGGATGGATGGATGGGTGGGTGGATGAGTGAATGGATATGGGTGGATGGATGGTTGGATGGATGGATGGATGGATGTGGATGGATGGATGGATGGATGGATGTGGATGGATGGATGGATGGATGGATGGATGGATGGATGGATGGATGGATGTGGATGGATGGATAGATGGGTGGATGAGTAAATGGATGTGGGTGGATGGATGGCTGTGTGGATAGATGGATGAATGGATGGATGTGGGTGGATGGATGGATGGGCTTCCTATCTATCACATTCAGTAGATAAAGAACCATTTTGGGAGGGGGTGCTTGTATACACCTAAAGCAAAATTCCATGCTTTGCTCATAGTAGGTATTCAGCAAGGTTTTTCTGAACTGGATCTCATCTGAGTTGATATTTCTGGAAATTTTCGATACTTTGTCATTCAAACCTCCAGCTCCCTTTCCTGGGTACAGTCACGATGCCTGTAAAACAAGAGTGCATTGTTGGTGCCATTTGAAGATCTTATTGAGAGCTTTTGACAGTAAGCAAACAGAAGCCAGGATGACTTATGGTGCTGCCATCCATTTCTGGACCAGGTGAGTTTTTAATCCATGTGGATAACGAGTTTGCAGGAACTGTGGTGCAAAACCAACCTGGTTTATTGAGCCTTCCCAATCCAGTCCCTGTCAGGAATATGCATGCTGCCCTCTCAGGAGGGTAGATGAAGTTTCCGTCACCCAAGATGTTTGTGGGAAGAATCAGAAGCGGTCATAGTTACAAGTAAGCAAGCCCCACCATCTCACTGGTTCAGAAGCATCTGAGCCATGACCATGGGTCCCTGAGAGGCATCATACAAAGGGGAGGAGCAGTTCTGTAAATAGGGAAGCAGCGAGGAAAAAGCTGGCCCCATCTCTGCTTGAGACAATCTGTTTTCTGAACAGCAAAGAGTCCTGTGTTCCAGGACCAGGCAGGCAAAGCGTGGGCATATGCTACGCCTGGGCTTATCCATGGACCTCGGGGAAGAGCAAGCCATCCTGCTAGGCTGCCTAGCTCTAAAAATACCCAGCACATTCCCAATGTGGCCACAAACGGTAAAACTCAGTGGGCAGGCATCATGCCAAACAAATGCCTCGCTGAACTGTCCAGAATAAGTCCTAAGACTGATGACAGAACCCAGCTAGGACAGCAACTTTCACTTCCCATCCCTAAAAGATGGATGCCATTTGAGGAGAATTGGTGTGTTCAGACGCCACAATCAGAAAGAAGAGTAGGCACCTGCTGATCCACAGCTGTGGACATCAGGGGAGAACCGTGTGGGAGCCTGGCTCCGGCAGTATCCACTTACACCTTGGAAACACCACTTGGTGACTAAGCAGCCCCAGAAGAAAAATTAATCTCACTGAGCCTCAGTTTCCTTGTCTGTGTAAAACATAACTATCATGATTGATAGCACTGGTTTCTATAAAGATTTTACATTTTGTTCTTGTTCAGATAGTCCCTGTTCCCCCTCTGCAACATGGTAATAGGACAAAGAACTGAAAAAAAGCTTCCAGGATTTGACAAAGTCAGAAAGCACACATCTAAAATCCAGAAAGTCCTCTTCACATAAGCCATCAACCTACTTGAAAGGGGAAGAAATATTTTTAACCTAGTTATTGGCCTCTACAAAACCCACAGTGAATGGATGCCTGGCTTACTAGCAAGGTAAGCATAGCCCCTCAGAAGTCAGGAAGAAGACCCCATCTCTCACTCTCACTAACTTCCCTCTGTTCTGCAGTAGGAAGGGGTCTGTCAGTGCAATTTGATAAGAAGAAAGTAACTTAATTAGTGTTATCCCAATAGGAAAGGACGTAAAAGTGTCTTCACTCGTGTATGACATAGCCATGCATGTAGAAGATCCACATATAGAATCCACAAAATATCACTAGAAAAATGAACAAGTTTAGAAAGCTTACAGGAAGCAAATCCCAAAAATAAAAAGAAAATAAGCTGTGTTTCTCACATTGGAGATAAACTTTACATGCATATATCAGGTGGGCACACATCAAAGCATCATGTAGCATATTTTGATATTTTTATGGAAACATTTTTAAAAGTTAGGTATGGTGATGAGTACCTTTAATTCCAGCACTGTGGAGACTTGGTAAGAAGGATTGGAGGTTCAATGCCAGCCTGAACTATATAACAAAATCCTTTCTCAAAACTTAAATTAATTAACTCCTTTAAAATAAAATTATTTTATACAATAGCAGCAACCTTAAAATAGTTAGACAAAAATTACTTGGAAACAAACAAATTAAAATGTTTATGATCAAAGACTAGAAAGCATTGCTAAGAGAAATGAGAGAAAATCTAAGTAAAAATAGTGACATATAATATTCATGACTTGAAAATCCAGTGTCGGTATGTATTATCCCCAATATAGTCACTGTAGCCCTCGGCCAACTCTCAACAGACTGTCTGTGCTCAAAACAGAGAAAAATGATTCTACCATTGACATGGAAAAACACAGAATGTGAAATAGGCAGACTGAGTCTAAAGTTGAGGAGCAATTCCGAGCACCCAC
This sequence comes from Hylomyscus alleni, assembly GCA_019843855.1. Classification (NCBI taxonomy): domain Eukaryota; kingdom Metazoa; phylum Chordata; class Mammalia; order Rodentia; family Muridae; genus Hylomyscus; species Hylomyscus alleni. Next base: position 4,656 of record JADRCC010158243.1, read on the forward strand.
GCTAGCTTCTTTGAAGTTCACCTTGAAGTCAGAATGACCAAGATGGCATGGCACAAGATAAAGACAAACACAAACATGCATGGAAGCCAAGCAAAGAGTTAGAGCTAAAATTGTGTGTTAAGAGTAAATGACTTTTGACAGAGATGTCAAGTTCATTCTCCAGAACCCACTTTAAAAGCTGGTTTGATGACTTGTGATTCCAGAGCTGGGGATGGAGACAGGCCAGCCAGTGGAGATTTATTAGTGAGAGGCCCTATCTCAAAAAAACAAGGTGGTAGCTCCAAATTTTCAGATGAAAGTATACAACCTGTAGTAACTATAGAAACCAAGAGAGTAAAACAGGGCCACTGCCAGTATCAGAGGCTTATGAGGCAACAAAGAGAGGACTAACAGGACACAAGCAATGCAATCAAGGAAATGGGAAAGGGAAGCACTGTGGGGAGGGGGACTTTCTATAGATGAAGGCTCTAGAACCAGGGCCCCAAGGCTCCTTGATCTAGAACTGACCTGAAGGCCCCTTCCACAAGGAGTTACCCTTCATGGTACCAGAAAGCACCATACAAGCTTCTAAAGAAGGGAGACAATCAAAAGTTCTAAGCAGCTCTGCTGCCTCTGACCACATCAACAGCCAGCATACCACAATAACCCTGAGAGGACAGTAGTGGCACACATAACTTGGCAGTAACCAACAGCTCTCGAACTGGATTTAAGATCTGCTCAACACGAGGGGAACTGTGCTTGGCACTGGGAACCTAGGTAACCAATCAGTGAAGTCAGGGTTACTGAAGGAGAATCTGCAACCATTACTTTATTAAATAGCATAATCCCTAATAGCAATCTATAAACCTTTATCCTTATGCATGTGGATAAGTGCAGTTTTCACCACTTGTCAAGGAAATATCTCTTTGTAACAAACAGAAAACTGCAACCTAGCAGAGGATGGCCTAGTCAGTCATCAACGGGAGAGAGGCCCTTGGTCCTGTGAAGGCGCTGGTGTAGGGGGATGCCAGGGCCAGGAAGTGGGAGAGGGTAGATTGGTGAGCAAGGGGAAAGGGGAGGGAATAGGGTTTTTTTTTCAGAGGGGAAAACAGAAAAGGGGATAACATTTGAAATGTAAATAAAGAAAATGTCTAATAAAAATAATATGCAAAAAAAAAGAAAGAAAATACAGAGTCATGGAACCCAATCCCAGTGGATATATCATCAAATACTCCCATACTGAGGCTCAAAGAACACTGCAGAAGAGAGGACAGAAAGACTGTAAAGACAAAAACCGGGGAGCTTGCTATCAGATTATCTCTCCTAGTAATGTCAGGAGGTACACCCATAAAATCTCACCAACATGAATGTACGAACATAAGCTAAACAAGGATGCCATCAATGGACATGACGAACCAGACAGGGAAAAGTCCACGAGGCCTCAACCCTACACAAAAACTAAAGGTACCTGAGGAAAGCTGGGAATGAAATAGTAATAGGTTGTCCAGTGCCAGATAGCCAGCCCTGAAAACAAGTGTGTGAATAACATTATATGGACTGAGCAGGTTATACTTAGGAATGTATATGTGTACGTATATGCATGCTGTAACAATTTATCACAAAAGAGGCCGTGCGTTTGAAGGAGCGCAGGGTAGGGTGTTTGGAGGGCCGGGATAGAGGAAGGGGAAGGAAGAAATGTTGTAATTATGTAATAATTTCAAATACTTTTAAATGTTAAAAAAAGTAAACAGCACCTGAGGAAAGATATCCTAAGATTAGCCTCTGGTCATCACACACACTTACACACATGTGTTCCCACACAAATATGCATACACACAAACACACAAACAAATGCACACTTACACACAGAGAAAGAATTGTTTCAATCATGACTCTTATATGTGGAGAAGCAAACTATAAAACTTCTGAAAAAATAATTCAGAGAAATTGTCATGACCTTGGATTAGACAAAGATTCTTAGTAATGGCACTATTTGTTATTTTTATGAACCATAACGGGGGAAATGGATAAAATGCTCATTAAAATTAAAAATGTTTACATTCCAGACACATTGTTAAGAAAAGAAGAAGGCAAACCACCGATTAGATGAAAATACTTGTAGACCATACATATGATAAAAGACTTATTTATATACAGACCATCTAAAAGACTCCTGAGCTGGGTGTGTAGCTCAGTGGCAGAGACCTACTGAACCTGTGTGAGGCTCTAGATTCTGTCCCTGTACTGCAATAAAACAGAATAAAATGAAATGTTCTTACAAATCTATCATAAGACAAGAAACAACTTTATTAGAATATGGAAGCTCAGTGCTCATCTCAGAGGGGCAGCACATGGATCGTGGGAATGCACACAACATCATTCATCACTAAGGAAATGAGCACCAGGACATCACTAAGGAAATGAGCACCAGGACATCACTAAGGAAATGAGCACCAGGACATCACTAAGGAAATGAGCACTAGGACATCACTAAGGAAATGAGCACCAGGACATCATCACTAAGGAAATGAGCATCAGGACATCATCACTAAGGAAATGAGCACCAGGACATCACTAAGGAAATGGGCACCAGGACATCATCACTAAGGAAATGAGCATCAGGACATCATCACTAAGGAAATGAGCACCAGGACATCACTAAGGAAATGAGCACCAGGACATCATCACTAAGGAAATGAGCACCAGGACATCACTAAGGAAACTAGCACCAAGACATCATCACTAAGGAAATGAGCACCAGGACATCACTGAGGAAATGAGCACCAGGACATCGTCACTAAGGAAATGAGCACCAAGATATCACTAAGGAAATGAGCACCAGGACATCACTAAGGAAATGAGCACCAGGACATCATCACTAAGGAAATGAGCACCAGGACATCATCACTAAGGAAATGAGCACCAGGACATGATGAGGGAGCAGGTTTTCGCTGGAACAACTGCTGCAGAAAGACAGAAACCACACACTTGGGCAAGGAGACAGGGAAACTGGAACGTCTGTGTGTTGCCAATGAGGGTGTGGAGTGCTATGGATACTCTGGTAAATAGTGTGTCCGTTTCTTTAAAATGTAAACATGAACTCACTGTCTGACCTAAGGATTCTGCCCCTAGGTGTCTGTACAAGAGAAATTAAAACCTTTGTCTGAATAGACTTGCGCAAGGATATTCATATGGCTTCATGGTTAACAAAAGGCATAAACAATCCAAATACTAGCATGATCTATCTACTTATATATTGTTATATCTATATATGTTTTATATATAAAGACATACGTATCTGTATGTAGCTACATATCTATACATCCTTTATCATTATAACAAGTCCTTATAGATTTCTCACTACGTGTTCAAGCACCTTATGGGTCTCCTGATCTTACACTCACAATAAGCTCTAAGTTCAGTTATACTTCATCTCTTTCTACAGAAGAGGGAACTGAAGCACAGAGAGGTTCTGCGAATTAGCCAAGACAACACAAGAACAGTAGAAACTGGAATCCAATCCAAGCAGATAAACCGTGATCCTCACCACTGGCACACAGAGGTGCTGTGTCTCAAGAAGTCAGAAAAGAAAAACAACTGTAGTGCTACCACCTGTGAGACCCACAGAAAAGACACTGGAGCTTACAAGTCCCATTTCTCGAACCGCAGACAGGGTGGTGTGTCTCGATGGCACGTAGGGATGGGCTCAGTTTTCCTATTGGCCTGAAGTTCCCAGAGGAAATCAGAACTTTATGCTCATGTAGTGCTGGGAGGAGCATCTTAACCCTCAGAGGCGTGTCTGAATGCGTGCTCTGCACTCCACTGGACTACCCCAACTCTCTGGGCCACACTAAGCTCAGCCCTGTGTAGTGGAGTGTTGAAAGCGTAGGGTCAGTCTTCCTGTTATACTTGTCTCCAGCCAGGAACCACAACCAAGTGACTGTTACAACTGGAGGACACCAATCTGCTGGGGGAAGGGGTGTCTTTCTCTTTTTTATTATTGTACATGCATTGTAAAAATGATAGCTTTCATCACAAGATTTTCATAGATATGTATCATATGTGATACATATGTTGGCACATGGAGTATCTGCAGCTATTGGCACATGTTGGTTTCTACAAGCTAGAGGTAGGCAGCATTGAGGGACAGTGGTGGCTTGTCAATCTGGGCAGACTTCCCAAGCTGCCTATACTTTGCATCCCCAAGATCCCTCATCAGGGCTGGGGAGACAGCTCAGTAAATAAAGTGCTTTGCGGCACAGGCATGAAGACCTGAGTTGTGACGCTCAGTGCCCATGTAAAAAGTATAACTACAGTGATGCATACTGGGACACCCACACATGCAGTAAAAGTAGACTATGGCTTTATTTCATGTAACATACTGATGTTACAGGAATTTCAGCTTCATCAATTTCCTTATAAATTACCTAGCTCCTATACGGCATAAATCAACACAACTTCAATCCCCCGCCACCTTTGCCATAAATCTCCCAGGGGTCAAAGTCCAGAAACAACCTCAAAGTGTATCTTTTCCCAACACTTCCATTCCCCACCAGATACCCCCAGATACCCCATCTTTTTATGCTTCCCTGCCAGGGAGTACTGAGTACATGGTCCCCAAAAGACTATCACTAACCATTTGAAAGCATCCTGTCTCAGTATCCACCTGGAAAGAAAAAGAAATCAACTACAGAGTGAATCCCCAGGTGTCTATAGACAAAGCCTAGAACTCCTCTCTGTGCCCCATCCCCCTGGGGCAACCATGATGCTCTTTAAGTAGTACAACAGTGAAGAATTAAACAACATCTAATCACATGCTCAGAGAGCTATTCTACTTCAAGTCCTTGCAGCTTCAACCAGAAAGTCCCAAACCCCTACAACATCTTGCTAATCTCCCTTTTTTGAGCAAGAGCTCATGCCTGGGGCTCAAAGCCTCTGACAGGAACTGAAGACAGAAGTGTAAATCCTATCTGGTCTCTTTTTCATCTGTTTATTTTTCCACTTATTTTCTCTTTGTGGGAAGTGATACTGATTTTCCATATCTGACTTTGATGCCAAGTTGCTTCTTTAAAGTGTGCGTGCTTACATTAAAAGTATGTGACTCAAAGGCACACATTGAACAAGGAACTGCAGAGGTGCTTGAGGAAACAAGAGGAAGGGAGAGGTTACTTTCCCTCTGGAGTTTTCACTTCACTGGCATCACTCTGAAGTACTGGTATTGGGATCATCTTACAACCCAGTCTGTGGGGCACTGAGTCGGGAAAAGAGTCACCGTCTGGACAGGACCAACCCCAGTGGATGAACAATGTAGGCTCTAAACACAGGGGCTGAAAAGCAACCCTAACCAAGCCTGCAGCCCATGGCACACACTGGTTTCTGCAAGCAAGAGGTATGCAGCAGTGGCGGGCAGTGATGGCCAGTCAATGTGGACAGTCTCCCCAAACTGTACCCAGTTTCCCTGTCCTTTGTCTCTTCAGCTTCCTCACCAAGACCTGGGGAGATGGCTCAGTCAATAAAGTGCATTGCTGCACAGCGTGAAGACCTGAGTTGGTATACCCAGCACCCATGTGAAAAGACTAAGTACAAAGACAAGAAAATCCTTGAGTGTTCTCTAGCTAGCCAGTCTAGCCTAATCAGCAAGTTCTTAAGCCTAGTGAGAGAGCTTAAAGAAGGAGATGATTAAAGGAAACAGAGAACATTGACTTCTGCCCTCCCCATGAAGAAGCACATGCAAGTACATGAAGAAAAATTGTAAAACTCCCTCACATTGAAAAGCATAGAGGTTTTTAGCATTCCCCTGACCTTATAAATCTGACCAATAATTTCTCTCTTGACCTTAGAGCATTAGCAACCTACCTATTTTGAAAGAACTCCAGCACGAAAGGTACTTAACTCTTACGCTTTGTGTTTTTATCCCAATAGGAATTTCTTTGAATGTTGCAGAAAAACTTCTGAATTCTATAAAACAAGACCATCTCCATTATAAATGCAAATAATCAGAATTAAAGGCCCTGTCTCTTGAGTACCCAGACTCAGCACTGAGGGAAACAACCCAGAAATGGAAATAGGACGTGTCCCTCCCTGCTCCATGCTTTCCCTTGCTCACCAATGGGCATCTGTGCTTTTCTCAAAAGAGACGTGGGAGCTGTTCTCTCTCCAGGGAGGACAGGCAGGGAATGATCTGTAAGACTCCACTACCTGGTCTAGATGCCACTAAAGTTTCATTTGGTTATGTTTGGTTTGGTTTGGTTTGGTTATGTTTGGTTTGGTTATGTTTGGTTATGTTTGGTTTGGTTTGGTTTGGTTTGGTTTGGTTTGGTTTGGTTTGGT
>JADRCC010158255.1:0-12317 GCA_019843855.1 Hylomyscus alleni
TAGACTTAGGTCCCCTTGCTGCGTAGGACTACTGGTCTCTAAACTGAGTGCTCCCCAAAGGGCTGCTGTTTCAAGATGAATTTCTAGACCTCGTTAAAAATCATGAGAATCTAACTGTGAGTGTAATTACTGCTTCTAACAGGGCTGGAGTCATGAATCAGTGGTTAAAGCACCAGCTGCTCTTCCAGTGGACCTGGGTTCAATCCCAAGCGCCCACATGGCAGCTCACAACTGTCTGCAGCTCAGGTCCCAGGAGAGTCCACCGCCCTCTTCTGGCCTCCGTGGACACCCGGCTTGAAACTGCTGCACAGAAATAACAACACAACTAAAGGAAAAACAAAAGCACAATGCCACTAAGTAAAAGAAAAATCATGAGCCATGGAAGGGGTCTAAGAAAGTCTGAGGGGCTGTGCACACTGAAGAAATAGAAGGCTTTAAAAACTAAGAGCTGCCAAGGTGACTCAGCAGGTGAAGGCTTCAGCCACCAACCCAAGCCAACTAGTGTTTCCAGGACCCACATTCCAGAAGGAGAGAACTGAATTCTTCTGCAAGTTCTCCTCTGGCCTGCACATGAATTATGGGAGGGTGTGCACGGGTGTGCACCTGCCTCATGCATATGTACTCCCATTCACACACACAAAAGCTTTACATACAATAAGAAGGAAGTTTGCAGAAAGCCCCAAATGTTTCTGCCAGTACAGAGAAAGGATGCAGAAAACACTTCCCATGTAATCTGTGATACTAGTTAACTCGGCCCTGCTAATCTGTGAAGCTACAGTTAACGCGGCCCTGCTAGCTCATCAATGTTTTCTAACCCTCACCCCAGCAAGCATGAGGAGTTGCACATCTGTAAAAGAAGAAATAATAAAAGCACTGCTTGAGCAGTGTAGGCTCACATCCCTCAGGCACTGCCAGAGCCTGGGATGGCCCTGTGGTGTTCTGTTCGAAGTACACTCTCCTCACATGGTGCAGAGGTAGACTGGCTGACTGTCAGCAGCAGTTACTCAGACAAACACTGAAAACCAGGGTATCAAACACCCAAAGCTGGATTCTACCACTGCGCCATACCTCTCCTGTCTCTTGAATGAGACAGGGGATTATGCCAAGTGTACCTCAAACTCTGGGGTAGCTGAGCCTGCAGGAACAGTACCATCATACCTGTTGGGTAGACTGCTACCCAGAGAGACATTTCCTTAATCCCTGGACTCACAACAGGAGCCCTACAGGGTCCTCCAACTCCTGGGAAATGACCTTGAACGTGAATGCAAAGTTGTATCCCTTGTCATCCACTGTTTAGACAACACCAGTGAATCTGAGCAACACAGCTCTTCTACTAACAAGGCATTCCTGGGGAGCCACTGCTCCTGGCCAGTTTCCCTGGCAGTTATCCCAAGCCCTTGTTGCAATAACCCATTTTAGCCATTTGGGGCCACTTCTTTAGAAGCTGCCCTGCATACTAAATATGAAGAAGCCCAACTAGGATTCTAACTGCCTGTCCTCATCATCTTTATTTTAGGAAGGGAAAAAGCCTCAGAATGAGTTTGGAAAGCAATTAATTTTTACTCTTAGCAATTATCAAATATACTTTAATGCCCTATAAAAAATTACTCTAAAATTCTGTCAATAAGGCAGCTGTTGGGTGCCCAGATTTCTACTGCAAATCAGATCATCACTAACTGGTCCCAAATAGGCAAGAGTCTTTTAGCCTTGCTAGTTTTCACTCTATCTTAATACAGGGTAGGCAGAATTCTCCATACCAAAAGCAGGAGAAAGAAAGAAAGAAAGAAAGAAAGAAAGAAAGAAAGAAAGAAAGAAAGAAAGAAAGAAAGAAAGAAAGAAAGAAAAGAGTATAGACCCACAAATACACATTTCATTGCTGCAGGAGCTAGGGTTACTGTCCCATCTCGAAAAGCAAGAAAGAAAAAGGAAGGAAGGAAGGAAGGGAGGGAGGGAGGGAGGAAGGAAGGAAAGAAGCCAACTGCCCGTGGAGCAAAGCCTAAGGTGGGAGATCAGACCATCAACACAAATCTCTCTCCACAGATTGGTTTACTAGGGCAGCAGCCAAGGGGCAGCTTTTCCCGTGGGAAAACTTCAGAGGAAGTTGGTGGTGTCTCAAACACCCCAGACCTCCAACCAAAGCTCTCTGGCCTTGCTGGGATCTTTGGCGCTCAGCACATGAGCCTGGAAGGGGCGGGGTCTCAGCCTGACCCACAGTTACCTGTGTCAGCAGGCTCAGCATTGTGCAGGCATGGGGCATGCTTGTGACATGCCGAATACTTTATTCTATTAACTCTTTCAACCCTCCCAAAAAGCCTTAGGAAGGCGTCTGTTTCCTTCCCATTCTACAGATGAGACAACTGAGGCCGGAGGCGAAGGAACCCGCCTAGGACTCCCCAGCGCTGCCCAAAGTTGTCTCGCACTGGGGACAGTCGCAGTGCGGGGTGGGCAGCTCGGAGACCCCGGACTCCTGGTGCTAGAGGACAGGCTCCGTTCGCGGCGCCGCAGCCAATGGGTGCAGGGCCCCGAGTGGGGTGACGCGGCGTCAGCGTGCGCTCTCGGGACTCGGGCTCTGGTCACGTGCCCAGCGCCAGTTCGACCCGGGGGCGGGGCGGTCTGACCTGAGGATAGGCGCTCTGCCTGATGGGACTGCTCTACTGCAAGCAGGACTTCTAAAGTGCAGATTTCTGTGCCTGCTCTGACTTCGCTACCTGGGGCCCCGGCATGCACTTCTCCGTTGGTCCCCACCCTTTAAGCGCTGCAGACACTGAACCTTAAGCAGCAGGACCTCTCTGCTCAGCAGTGCCCTCAATGTTGGGAGTTGAGTGGTTGCGTGGAATGGCAGGCGCTGGGTTGGAGGTTGCTACCACTCTGCATGACCCTGTTACCTTTCTTGACGGCAGGAACTAGCTTGGGCCTGCCTGGGCGAAGGAGGAGGGTAGCAAGCAGTGGGAATAAACTGCTAAGAGTCCAGAACCACCTGGGTGGGCTTAGTCTCCTGATCTCACTTTATACAGGGGACTGCTGACTTGAGAATCCTGGCTCTAGATGAGGGCTGGTCTCATTAGAGTCGACTTCTGGTGCGAGCTGTCCAGGAATTGTCTAACCCTCTGAGGCTCTGCGTTCAATCCACTGTTGTAGCAGCTTGTCATTATCAGTTTCTTGATGGATCTCCACACAAGGGCTGGGTATGCCCAAAGCCTGTGCACAGTGAGGGGTTCAGCTCACAAATGGAGAGGAGGAAATGCTGGCTATTGGGGGGTGGGGTAAGGGGAGCCATCCGCATACTCTTGAGTCCCAGAGGAGAGCAAAGTACAATTGATATCACCTGCCATTACTGTTGGAATTCCAGGTCCAAACCCAGGAACAGAGTCTGATAGGAAAAGGCAGGTTTATTCAAGACCCACTATGAAGAGAAAAAGAATAGATTCTCCATCTCCCGGGTTTTTTGGAGGTGTAAAGAGCCCTTATAGAAAAATAGTATAGGATGAACGGAGGAGAGAAGCCCATGTGCTAAGTGGGTTTTTTTCCAGGCCCTGTGTCTTCTGACACTCTGGCCACTGCAACTCACTTCGACCTCGTTGTAAAGGAGTGCAACGTCCCACGGACCACCAGATGCTCTGGGTTCTGGCAGAGGGGCGGTGTTATCCCTCTACCCACACTCCCAGGAATCAGGAGGGTGAAGCAGAAGGTGTGGATTTGACATTAGCCTGGCAGCTCTCATCTCTTAAGTTTCAAACGGGACTTCTCATCAGAGTGTTAGGCAAAAGGGAAGGGATTGCAGTATCTGCTCAGGGATTCAGAGAGACCTCAAAAGTGGAAGGGGGGCACAGGAGACAAGCCAAACAATCCGCTGTAAGGACTGTGACAGGTGAAAATACAAAATGTTTTCACCTGAATGTTGGATTTCAGGCCATACCAGACTGACAACTAGCTATCCTTTGATCCAGTGTGGGGGCTCCTTTTTTTGTCCTCCTCTTCCATGGGATCTTACCCCAACCCATTCCACTCAGAGGCCTGATCTACTGGGATGCTCAGGACATGGCCCTAGAGACCTGAACATAGCCTTACAGAGACCATGACAAACTAAGAGCTTCCTTGAACATCACAGCACTTCCTGGGTATCAAGCCTGTCTAAGGTCACTGGTTCTGGTTCTGCTCCTGCCCACGATCCAGAAGACACATTCTTCTTGGAAAGTGAATAGATGGTAAAGCTCCTTTCACATCAAGAGCTTCAGTGGAGACCGCTAGGTGGGCCATCATCAAGATGGAGCTCCAGCGACAGGAGGGAAGGCAGCACGGCCTAGCAGGAAAATAGAGAGAGCTAGAAGTTCATCTCTGTCCATATATACCCAGGGGCTATGTGAACCCATGTTGTAGACCTTGTGAAGGCTTTCTCCTTCCTCTAACTCTAGGAGTTTGAAGGTGAGTTCTTGCTATTTTGTGTAAACCACTGAAAAGAGCTATGGCCTGGAGCTGCTGGCAATGTCTAGTCTGTTATAGTGGAGCCAACCCTGAGGAAGCAAAGCCAAGAGACACAAAGAACAAGCATCCAGCCTAATGTATAGGTGGCACCGGTATACAGCTGTTCCAGAAACTCATTCCTCCTTCAGACTCATTAACCAGTTTCTGCCACAACCAACACCCTTAAAGTGGGGCATTTGGGCCACAGACTCCATCCTGACAAAGAGACCCTAGTACCACTTTTCTCCAACATTTCTTGCATTTGTTTCCTCTCACAGAATCCCTACTTTACAGGAACATCTATTAGTCTATTGGGAAACGGCACTTTGGCAGGTGCCCACCAGGGGTTGCAAAGTCCCTCCTCTGAGAATTGTTAGCCAGATCTTAGCTGCATGACCAACCTACCCTAGCAGTGCCAGAGCCTTCCTCCCTGCAGGCCACAGGAGTTCTCTAGCACTCAGAAGAGGAGGGGCCTTGGTTCTGGGAATTGAACAAAGCTTCAAGTTCCCCAAGGGCAGGGGCTGAGCACTAGCCAGGCACAGACGTAAGGAGCACTAGGGGGAAAGTGCACTTGGGCCTTGTGAGCCAGAGCAGACTCGCCCACCTGCTCTTCACAGGGTAGAGATCAGGTTCTGGATTCTTTAATGCCACAGTGCCTAGCACAGAGCTAAGGCATAGAATGCACTCAGTCCCTGTTGTGTGCTCAGCAGAATTTGGGTTATAGGTCTCCTCTACATAGGGTACACTCTTCTTCTTCCCTGTTGAGGGCTTGTGATTCACTCCACCTGGCCAGAGTCAGAGCCTCAGCTCCTGAATCCTCGGGTGACCGTGGGTCTTAGGGTGCTGAATGAAGACACCCTGGCCTGGGTTAGTGATTGTGCCTCCTGGGCCTTTCAACTGCTGCGCATCTAGCAGATTGGAGTCTGGGTCCAAGCAAGAGTTACGTTAATCTCTGTGTCCAAAAGCAAGTCTGTGGCTTTACCCAGCCCCAACTTTTCTAGCATGATGACAGACTGGCAGATGTTAGCCAGGGACTCACAAGTTTGATACAGATATACTTACTACACTTGAGTTCCATCCTCAAATCCAAGAAGTGAAGGGTCTGAAGGGCTTCCTCAAGCTAAAGGAGACATAGGCACAGGCACCTGGATCCACCTACTCTTGTCTCCCCACTTGGTCCCTTTGCTCAGGGCTGACTGAGGCCAGTTCCTAAAGGACAATATATCAGAATAGTGCCTTAGGGCAGCCTTCTGGAAGAGCACAGGAGCCCCAACAGGAAGGAAGACAGGTGGGAAGGGGCAGAGATTAGTTGCTTTGGGGGGACAAGGAGGTTCTAAAATTGTGATGGTCATACAACCAACCCTCTAATTCTTGATTGAAACCACTCAAATGTACATTTAAAGTTTGTAAACTGTATCTGTGGTGTGAACTGTAGATTCTAAAGAACAAAGCTAGAGAGGTGCCAATGTTCCAGGAGCCCAGGCTCGAGGACTTGGTGCCTGGCATGGCATTGTAGACGATTCTGATGCTTTCTTGGCAGAAACCCAGGTGAAGGGGTTTGGGTGCCTCAGGCCTACCTGCTCTGAACCAGGGTGAGTGGCCTTGCCATATCAGAGTCAGGGGAAATCCATCATGCCCAGTCCTATGGCTCTTAGGTAGCCAGGGTGGATGTACGTCCACCCCTTCCCCAAAGTCTGCTGGTCTGCAGGAGTCTCCCTGGGGAACTAAGGAGGGAGGCCTGCAACCTCTCCCCCCATGAAGGCCGGTTAAAGGCATATGGTGCTGGGCTTGTGGCTCAGACCTTTAATTCCAGCACTTGGGAATCAGGTGGGAGCTAGAGAGATGTCTCACCGGTTAAAGAACACACTGTTTTTGTAGGGCTGGAGTTAGGTTCTCAGGGCCCACACAGAAGATTCCAACTCCAGCTCCAGGGAATCCAGCGCCTTTCTCCTAGCCTCTGTGGACACCTGAACTACTATGTGCACATATCTATGCTCAGAGCACACCCATAAACACAGAATTAAAAAAAACAAAAGGAGTTAGGTAGGCCAACTTCCAGACCTTTTGGATGGGCAGGCCAATCAGACACCACACAGGAAGGGCTGAGCCAACTATTTATTGTAGAGTACTTTACATGCAAGAACACAAATTAGAGACAGTGTTTGGAAGCAGAGCCAGTGGGGTGGGGGACACACTAGCTGTCACTCTGAGCCACCCTCCAGAACCAGCTCTACCCACAGAAACATAGGACAGGGACAAAAATCTGACTTGTGAGACAACAGGATAACAAACTCAATACCATCTTTTCAGCAGCTCCAAAGATCCTCAGATCCTCACAAAGAAAGTGCAAACGTTAGGAAGAAATCCTACCCCGGCTCTCTCAGAGAGCCGTGAGCCTAGGGTGTGAGTGTGGCAGGAGCAATCAGGACATGGGGTCCACAGTTGTTCTTGGGAGCCAGGGAAAGCCTAGCTTAGACTCCATGAACGGGAAGGGCTGGGGATGGGCACTGGGCTGTTTGGTTCCAGAGGGCTACAAAGGGAGGATCTCCGAGTAGAGACATCTTCCCCTACTGGGTTCCTGTGTGGCTGAGCACACAGGGAGACCCCAGGCATCCTGACAGCAGACCTCAGGGAGGCTGCAGACGGGCCAGGCAGCAACAAAGGCCCTCACTCTGCCCTGGCAGCCACCTAGGGCTGACCTGGCCCAAGAGTGCCCATAGCTTGTCTTGAGCCATCTGAGAGATCATCAGAGGACGGTGGGCAGGGACACTCTGTGGTGGAACAAAGGAGCTCAATGCCCCTGGGCCAGTAAGCCCCAGCCACCACTTTCCCAGCTGAGCAGTACTGTGGCAGACAGCATGGGCCAGGTGGGGAGGAAGGGTAGTGAGCCAAGTCACAGTCACTCACACTGAGGGGCTGACAGAGTAAGTGGAAGCTAGCCCTGGCTACAGATACCAAGAAGCCCTTTTGGCTCCAAACCCCCATGTCCCATGTACAGATAAATGAGTTGGAAACTCTCCACCCAACTCCAGCCTGCCTTCTTGGTACCTGGGGAGAGGTCACTCTAGGGCACCTGGTGACTTTCTTTTACTGCTACCTGATGGCCAAAAAGGTAGGAGGAAGCAGTCTTCACACTTCAGCACACAATGAACAAGAAAAGGTTAAATACATCCTCAAGAAAATATTTTGACAAAATAAATATTTTAACCTATAATCAGGTGTAATTAGTGCTTATGAGGAGTCCCGGCAATAATTTAGTGTAATTAAGTACACACTCTATCTGTGATTTCTAACACTTGTAGAGGCTGCTGGCTTGAGAGGGCCCAACTTCTAAGGACTGTGCCCACAGACGGTGGGAACAGGTAGGAAAGCATCCTCAGGACAGGACAGTTCACAAGAATTGAACCCCCTTCAGGCCCCCCAGGCCCCCAAGCCCAATCTTGCTCCTGGTAAAGGCCTCAGGCACATGTCACTTCAGCCCACAGATAAGGCAGACTACCTCCAGACACGATGTGAAGGACACAAACCAAACCACCAGCTGGGCTGGTCCCAGCTGGAAAGGTGGCCTCTGATGGCAGGTGGGAGTCCTTGATACCTGCTGTCCCACAGCAGCTCAGCTTCAGCCAGACCCAGCCGCTGCAGTCAGGAGGTCAGGGGACAGCTCTGGACACTGGTACTAGAAACAGCCCTGTTGGGGATCCCCAAGGTGGGGCCCACACCAGTCTCTCTCCCTGATGAAAGCCTATCTTCCTTTCTATATCATCCATAAACTGTCTTAATTCAGAGACGCTGGCCTGATTGCTACTGCCCACACAGCCAGCTCTTGTAGGCTGTGTGCAGCTGACCCTCACAGACAACCCTTCTAGAACTGTGCCAAAGGCCAGGCTTCCAGGTCTACTGGGCTCCCCAGCCTCCTGTGGTGTGACAAGCCTTCAGAGGCCTTAGCAGCCAGGCTAGCCTTTGAGGGCTCTGCCCTTGAGAAACATTGAGAAGCTCTGGTTGGCCAAGGGTCCTAAATAGAGGGCGGAGGTGAGACAGATGCTCAGAGAGGGTCAGCTGAGCCCCTGCAGGAGGGGCTTCCTTGATGCCTTTTGCAAGACAGAATGACATCCTTCACAGGTCCTGCCAGATGAGGCCTTGCCAGACCTTCTGGGACTGAAGGAGAGGTGTTGTGTTGGGCCTGGGAAAGGCCATTTCTGTTTTCAGCCAGGGCTGCAGTACCCTACCTCAAAGCTGCACAGAACCCGCACACTGATCTGACTGCAAGGGCAGCCCAGCCCCCTCTCCCTACTGGGGTGGGAGCTCAAATGGCAACAGGTATAGCACTGGGCCCTCCTAACAGTGGGAAAGGCTGATCACACACGGGTGAGGAATGTGTGGTGACCTGCACAGTATGTAGTAACATAGCTGCAGCAGCAATTTCCTTTTTCTAGGTAACAGCAGCTAGGCCAAGATTAAGGTAGCTCTGAGTCATTTTTGCTCAGAGCCAGGAAGCAAGCCAGCAAAGACACAGGCCAGGAGCAGGTATCGCCAGCTCTCATCTGCTCAGATCGAGACTGCTAGCAAGCTTCAGAATGAAATTGTTGGCTGGGGGATATGTGAGGTGGGGACAGCCATGAAGGCTGAGGCCACGTCAGGGGGAGGAGAGGAGTGGAGTACGGCTCCCAGTCTTTGGACTCCCAGGCACAGCATACAGCTACCTTCTGCTGGCACAGATAGCTGTGAAGGCTGCTGAGGGCAAGGTCTAGTCATGGATGCATTAAAGTCATGTTGCTTTAGCAAAAAAACCCTCTGTAGACACCAGGGCCAGGTATGAATGTGAGTGTGCATGTCATGCCTGGAGTAAGCTGTCTACCATCTGCAGGGCACATGCTGGTCTCACAGCTGCTGTCACACCAAGAGCCATAGGTCCCTGTCTTGGTCCCAGGCCTGGCAGCTGACTGATGGGGAGAGGGATGTGAGGGACCTTCAAGGTAGTAACCCACAGAGCCCACTCAAGTACAGACACTAAGTGCCACAGGTACCACACGGTCCAAGGAGGGAAACCAAGCCTGTAGTTACAAACGCTTGAGCCCTGCTTTCCCAGAGCCCTTGATGGAAGAAGGGTCCAGTGGAGCAGTGTCTCACCTGAAGGAAGCCATGGAGCTAGGCAGAAGCAGGAAGGGGAGAGGAGAGGGTGAGTTCAGGAGTTCTGTCTAGAACGTGTCAAGGGGCTTGCCTGCCTGGTGCTGTGCCACTGGCTCTTCCTGGGAAGACTGAAGGCCACAAGAGCCCTCAGGGCGAGGGAGGACAGGGCCTCTGGTCAGTGCTGCTGTCGCCACCCAGAGAGAAGGTGGCAAAAATGGTCCTGACCAGGGTGGCCTGGGTGCAAACACAGTGGCGTTTCCATGGAGATATAAGTATGCAGGCTGGGGGAGTGGCCAGTGCCCAGTGTCCACTGGGAGAGTCAGTAGTGACCTGCCAGGGCGAGGCAAACCACAGGACAGCTCACAGGGCAAAGAGCGCATCCTCAGACCGCTCTGGCTTCTTCCGGTTTGAAGCATTTGAGGCTGGTGCAGGGGCCTCTGTTGGGGGTGAGGGCAGGTCTGGAACTGTTTCTGCAGCTTTGGCTCTTTCTTCCAGGAACTTATCGAACTCTGCAATACAAACCAAATTGAGGGCCAGGCTTGCTGAGTGTCGCTTAGCTGGAGCTCTACACGCTGGTCTCCAGCTCCAGCCAGTACAGCACTGGCCTGGCTGTCCTCTGGCAAGAGGTACATGTGTGCAGGACCCTCTGGCAGGAAGTATATGTTTACAGGCGTGGGGATGAGAGGGATGCTAGCGGAGAGCAACCAGCTAGATCCTATGTTATTCTGGGCTCTCCCAGTCTGGGGACCAGCCTAAGGGAAGTCACCTATTCCTAACTCTGCACATAGAAAGCTGGATTATGGGGAAGTGAGGGGAGGACCCTATATATTGATGTGGGCCCCCAATGATGAGGAAAGGGTCCAGCAGTCCTCAGTCCCTTCATAGAAAAGCTCTAGAAAAACAGTATGTGCAGAGTACCTGCCCGTCCCTTCAGGAGCCCAGAGCTCTCTCTTCCAGATCAGCACAGGGCAGGGCTGAGAAAATGGAGCAGCACCTGTTAAACACCACAGGCCCACCCTCACTGACCCAAGGAAGAAGCTGGAACAAGGATGCAGAATGCAGCCACTTAGCACAATGGCAGGTCCTTAAGCTGGTCTTTGCCACAAGGTCTGGAAGAATCCAGGGGAGGGGAAGCATGGGATGAGGTGTAGAAGGCAAGATGCAAAGGAGGCAAGGTCAGATGGGAAAATAGCAGGAGCTGTGGTGGAGAACTAGGCCCATGTTCCCACCTAACCATCAACTGAGGCCCAGATACCCAAAAGGCCCTGACTGTGTGTCTCAGGGCAATTTAGTCACCATGAAGGCTAGGGCTCAGGCCCAGCGTCATATGGCTCTAGCAGTTGAGGGCATGGGGCTGGCCCCTGTGCAGTCCTGAGTCGGGAACGAGAGAGCAGGAAGACTGTAAGACCACTGGTCAGGCCTACCTTCACTCGTGACACCCTCTTCTAGGTCGTCACCCTTCTGTGGATGGAGCAGAGAATGGCATTAGGGCTCATCCCTGCCCTGCCCACCCCACCACCTCTGCCCACCCATGGCTACCCAAATAAAGTGCTACTTTTCCTGCTTCCAGATTTCTCTTCTTTCTATTAGAGAGGTAGAGAGTAAATCTTGGGGGGAGAAAGGTTTTTTTTTTTCTTTTTTTTTTTTTTTAAAGCAAAACAACAAAAAGATTCTAGGTTTTGATCTCCTAGAAGAACAAGAAAGAAAAAACCCAAATTGGTGCAGGTTGGTCCCTACCTGGCCAGAGGGGTGAACTCCACCCATCAATACCAGGTTCTGAGGAGAGATACCATGGTAACATGAGGCTGAGGCACATTAGCGCTGCCAGCATAGGGATTCTGGAAAGATGCCATCTATACCAATAGCTAGAAGCTGCTTGGGGCCTGCATGGCCTATGCCTGACTCTAGCAGTGAAAGCCAGAGAAGCTGCCACCTAGATACATGCCCATGGCCTCCAAGGAGCTGGGCCAGCTTTCCCCTGGACCCAAACTCCAGTTCTTGATGCCTAAAGAGGTCATGGAGGCTGTGTACCTCTATGCATTTAAGTGGCTCACACTTGAACAGAGAAGAGTTTATACACAGGCCTCACCAGCAGGGTTGAGCTAACCTGGGCTTCCTTCTTTTGATATATCACTGCCTCACTGAGAGCCTTGCTAACAAATACTTTCTGAATCTCTTTAGGATCTCATGGCGCCCAGGTTAGCTTTGAACTCACCAAGTACTAAATCTGGCCTTACAGTTCTAACCCTCCTGCCTCCATTTCCTGAATGTTGGACTTATAGATGTGTGACACTATGTCTAGTCTGAGAGAGGCCCTGAGACTTTCTATTCCTGCCTTGGTGAGGGACATATTTCTTTCTAATCACCCCTGGACTTCACAGGACCTTTCAATCTTCCCTGACACCAGATGGCTGTCTCCTGGGGCTGTATCTTTAGAAGAAGGCCTAGCTCCCTGGGGAAGAGGCAATGTTTGCCCCTGACTACAGCATGCTGCCCTCAGCCTGTCGCCACTGCCACCGAATTGCCTACACGGCAGCTGCAGTGAGTCAGATGCTCTGTAAGGAGCAGGGAATTGACTTGAGACCATCCTCAGACACTTCATCTTCTCTCCATCCCAGAAGGTGGAGACATATTCATTTAGGGCAGAGCTTGTAAACAAAAATGAGAAGATGGTGGGAATGGGGATGGTGGTGAACTTAAAACCAAGCACCTAACTCACTTGTGGGGGG